>VZSG01000082.1:127560-374877 GCA_013398315.1 Nothoprocta pentlandii
GCTTATACAGACAAGGCGAGATGTTTAATTGCAAGAGGCGGTTCTGGAAATGGATCCCAGGCGTCTGGAACGTGCAGCTTCAGGAAACCTAGTGCCTGGCAAAAGGTATTTAAGCAAAAAGTAGAAAACATAACCCTTATAACAACTAACGCTTCCTCACACTTTTAGAAGAAGGCTGAAAGTTTTGGAAATTCGTTCATGTGTTTTGTGATTATACTCTTTTCCTTGCATACATAAAACATACTTCTAAACAATATAAAAAAGGGACAACTCAACTCACAGGCCTATGTGTTTCTATTTCTGTATGCTGTATTACTGCATTTTGGGTGCAAAGGCAGATAAGAACACAAACCCAGCAAATGTGAATATTGTTTTTTTCCCTACTTCCAACCACCTTTTTGTTATCTTTTTTCTCCAGCCATGAACTCTGGAAAGGAAGCCTATACACCTATATATATTCCCCTATGCCATGCACATAAATTAAATCTTAGTACGGCACATCAAAAAAACCCAATGTGAATAAGCTGTAAAACATGCTTTTAAAACTTTTGCAGCGCTGTGCTCTGAGCTGAGCACTGGACATCTTGCTAACAACACAAAAACTGTGTTACTTACTGCAAGAAAACTTGGGAAAATTTCTATTTGCTTTCACAATGGTTTCATAACGGAAAGAAAAGATAATGTTTGTATACCATTATGTTTAGATATTAAACATGCAACTTATAAAATTGTGACATTAGCATTCATGTAAGCTTACAAAGAGCAGCAAGGTGTTGCATTGACAGCTTGGCAGCAATATGTGTCTTTAACTTCTCTTAGTCTGGAAGAAGGAAGGATATTATTATTTGGAAGAATATTATTATTATTTTCCTTGGGTAAAAACAATCTGAATAAAAAAAAGGCAGCTCTTTAGGAGTCAAAACTGACCTGTTCAGCCCTAATCCGGGCCTGAACTATGAATCACCTTGCCGTGGATCTTGCCGAGGATTCAGACACGAGGCAGCTGCGGCAAATCCTGCATTTCTTGCCGTTATCCTGGTTACCAAGGACATCTTCACCATGAAGCAGCCATCACTGGGAAAAACTAAAACCAACAACATTTATTAATACCTTTTTTTTTAAAGCTGCTTTCTCCAAAAGGAGAGAAGAGGCTACTTTAGTTACCATGTAAATTCTAACAACTGACCAAAAATGCAAGAAGTGGCGGCTTTGGCTGATTCTGAAGAAATATAGATAGATATTGAGTGGAGGGTGTGTGTGTGTATCTATGCATATTTATAAAATATGTATATTATATGCACACACACAAATATATATATATGTATGTATGTATGTATCAAGAACATTACATTCCTGCTAAATAACCAGAACTGGCTCCTCTTCTGTGGTGAGATTTAACATCTTATATTTTAACAATAATAGTTTGTTTGCTTTTAAATAAAAATTTAAAATACCTAAGTGTATTCGAGATTAGCTTTACTTTCCTTAATTTTCAGGAAGAAAAGGAAAAAAAAACCTACATAAACATGCCAGTTTTCTTTTATATAAAGCAATTATGATTTCCCTGTCCCCAGTTCATTATTACACCTTTATTATCCCCTTGTTCTAGAAATTCCACCCTATTAAAGATTACTGCAGGTTAAACTAATTTTAAGATAAAAGCCCCCTTACAACCTATCTAATGGCAGTGGTCTGGAGCTTGTATTCTGTAGGAGCAGCTCAGACGACCTGGCAGATGGAATTTCACTACGAAGCTCCTGGCATGAGCGGAGATCCCCACAGACCTGCTAGGACAAGGTTTTAGTGATGTGCATTTTCAAGGAGACCTTGCAGGCATAAGCTCAATTTAACCATGAAGTGTTTTAAAACCTTAGAGAGAGGAGGGAGGGAAGAAGAATTTATTAGATTTAGGGTCACGTAATGTTCTAAGTTAGCTGGTAAAGTTCAGGAATTGATCTGTTAACTTCTAAGAATTATCTTTCATGGCGAGCCAGTATTTCACATATGAATAATCCAACTGACTTTTCATCTGAAGTTGGGCCAATTTTATCTCTCTGAGAATTGTGCTAGGGGAAATGGGCTACAAAAAGAAAAAAAAATAAATCAAGAATCTTAAGCAAGATTAAAAATGGAATATCAAATCAAGTCCCAAATGGCTTAAGCCTTTGTGCCACTTAATTCTGCTATAACAAAAACCTTTGGCCAAGCTGTGCCTGTCTTTAGCTGACTCACCGCCTTGTCTGGATACTTCCCTATTACTATTATAAAACATTAATTAAAAACAGCAACAGCCACTTTCGTTGTTACACATTACCTGCATTGGTCAAAATTAGGCCTTCTCCTGCACATAATATCTGGTCAATATGACTGTTTTTATCACATAAATACAATTTAAAACATGCACTAGTGCTTTAGCTATCATTATCAATGACTTGAGTTTTATGATGTGTGTTTTATTACCATTAAACTATATAAATTCATACTTATTTGAGAGAGATCTTTCAAGAGCAATGGGAAGTTAGAAAAATGGAATGTGGGTCCTTACAAAGGTGTGCTTAATTCGCAGCACATTTCTGCTTTCAGATATATTCTCTCTCATCTAAAGGCTTCCACCAAGGGGGGGAGGGAAAAAAAAAAAAAAAACATAAAACCAAAACAAATATGCATATTTTTTCCAGAAGATTATTTATAAAGGTTTTTAAGAATAAAAGGTAGCACCCAGGAGAACCAGTTTATTACATTTATTATATTACCGTTATGCTGAAAGCAAAAATACATCTGGTGATAGAATAAAACCATAGAACATAAATATATTTTAAATAAGCATAATAAAAACACACTTTTTTTGCCTATTGTGCGGAATTAGCTCTGTGCTTGGTGCCAATATGTAGGCACCTTTAATGAGCAATTAGCACCAATCTGAAGAAAGGGGAGACCATGTGTTTGGGTTTTAAGGAGTAGCACAGTGACTATGCTTACAAGATAGAAACCAGCTCCTGTCCAAGCCCAGATCGAGCATTTTATTAAATATATTAAATTCCTCCCTTGCCTCCAAGTGAAAGGACCACGAGGGTGAAGCTGAGACCAGGGGCACCTGGTGTCCCCCGGGCACACGGGTGTCCGACCTCCAAGCGACGGGAGACAATAAGCAATTAAAATGTACACGGCAATAATCTATAGCTTAATTAGCCATAGCTAATGAAGTCGGCAAGTTAAACAGATTATCCCACAGCAGATCCACGCCTGTTCTGCAAGCAGTGATACAAAGCCTGTGGATACATGAGGTCCATGCCGTGCCACGCAGGGCATCACAGAGCCCAGAGCCACTACTGGGGTTACTCATCCGGCCCCAAATTAAAGCACATTTTGCCCATTTCCATGGGGAGGAAACACGGGAACCAATCTTTTTATATTTATCAAGTTTATAGTTATCAAGGCAGTTGGTAAATACTTTGATAAACAAACAAGGTAGTTGGTAAATATATATATATAAAAAAATCTATCTCAACCGTGATGGTAGATAGTTGTTTCCTCACCTACAAATCTCTTAAAGACATTCTATTCATCACCTAAAGGCAATCTATTAAAACAATACTGAAGAGAGCAAGACCTATAAAGGGAAAACCAGAAGGACTTCTGTGTTTCTTTAGCTGTAGGCGAGTTCCACCTTCTTATGTTGTTTTTTTGCAGGTAGGCTCTCAGGATCTGAGTTACGCGCACATATCCTTCTAGATGTTTCCTACTGATGCAACACTACAGTGTCTATCTTAAATCTATCTTAAAAAACATGAGTAAAATGCAGATAGCATCACAGACCCACAGTTTGTACTGGTTGCAGTTCCTGAAATAATGTAAAAAACCCTCTGTTGCACATGGTTTTAAGGGCAAAATCCAAGAATGCTTCACCTTGGAAAGCAATCAAAAGGCTACCAAAATACAAAAGAAAATAGTATAGCAAGTTGGGGTTGTTGTTGCTTTTTTTTCCTTCCATTATTGGATGTTAAATGTACCTTTCAAGTATTTTCCAAAGAAGGTATTTTAAATACAGCCTCTACACTTTAAGTCTTACTTTCCATAAGCCTGCAACTTGAAGGCAGGTTTGCTGCAGCCTCCTGCTGAGCTGTTAGAGAAACATTTAGTTTTCATTCAATCATCCTGTTAATTCAGGACCAAAAATAGCAGGATGATTAGGGACTATTAACAGATCCCTCTGACTTTAAACTAGGATCTCATAATGAAAAAAGACAAGATCAACATTTCCTGAAATGCTGTTTTTTACCCTGAGGAGTCCAATCTTACACAAGGATTCAGAAAGGTTTTATTTTTCTTGATTTATTTAGCGGAACCAGGGGGGTAGCTATCAGATTGAAAAGACAACAGGATCCTAAAGTTCAGGGCATTTTTTTTTTCTTTGAAAACCAAGAATTGCAGGAAGGCACTTGACAGAAATTTGGTACTTCTCAGTGGCCAGATTAGTGCTGTTTCCCCGGAGTCATAATTCTTACTTTCTTCTTAAAACCCAGAAGTCTTCACACCATCGTTCTGCCAGCTGCACTCAGGCAGCCACATGGACCTGTGGGGACATCCCCATGCAAGGGGAATGGGCTGCAACATGCGCCCAGTTTTGAGGGGTTTGGGATTGCAGCTTTGCAAAAAAAAAGAAAATTGTCCACCTGAAAAGCAGGCCTTACAAAGCACCGGGTGCATCTGGGCACTCGCCATCTGGAGATTTGCTGCTTTATAAATGATCTTTGGTTGCACCTTGAATTAGACATTACAGACTTGGAAGGAAAAATGCTTTACAGAAAAAGATTTAATACATGACAGACATCATGATAAATTTTGTCCCCAAGGCTTGATTTGGATCAACTTTCTAACCTTCTCTGTAACCTTCTGAGTCCTAAGTTTACCCAGTGGAGCAGGTTCTTTCCTCATTTCTGATTTTCCGTTGAACGTAATATGATTGCACAGATGTCTAATAGAGACATATTTTAACCTTATTCAAGGTTCTTATTTGCAAATTACCAAATATCACCATTCCTGCTGCAACGTCTTTCTTCAGGAATCACTTAACTGAATTCTATTTTGATTCCCTCAGAGTAATTTGCAAATCCATACAAATAGTTCCTTTCAGTAAAGACCTTGGTTCTTGATTTTTTTTCCCTATAATTCCAAAAGTCTTTTACTCCCCACCTACAATTGCAGCATGCTCAGATGAAGGGTTGGTCCAGATAATGAAGTCTGTTTTCCTCAGCTGTCAGCTAACAGACAGGAAATACCAATGCCACTGAGAACAGGCACAGTAACAAGCTCCAAGATTTGCCACAGATGTGCAGCTTGCTTCGTGACCTGATCTAGGCATAAAATGCACCAATTCTGCACTGCTCCATGACCAATCTAGAACACGACGCCACATCGTGCAGATGAACGTGGTAATTACCTCGTATTACACCCTCTCCAATGCTGCTCCTGTTTCCATTCAAGCTGCGATTCACCCTTCAAGGTGAGCGTCTGTCTCTGATTCGACACCTTCGTTGCTGTTTTAGACTCATTTTGATCAAAGGGCTGTGCCCTTTTTCATGATCAACGTACGACTTCAGAGCGTTAAAATATTTAGCGATGAATGACTGTGAGGATGAGGGGGTCACGAGGAGGCAGGCCAGCACATAAAGCAGCTTCACCCCATAAATATTTCAGAAATTACATCCTTGGATAAATTATTCCTATACCATATGACTCTCTTCAAATTATGTCTCTTTGTGGACAGCACAGACTGATCCTGGTACATATATATGCAATTCCCAATGATAACTTAAGAACAAACCCCCTCCCATTAAGTTTAACCAATATTTTAAAAAGGTAAGAACCACCTTTTTTACAACAAGGTAAACAAGAGAAACTGTTAGTTTTCTAGATAAATATTATTCACAGATTACAAAAAATAAATATATCTAGAGAGAATAGATTTAAGAAAAGATTTGACAGCAGGAGAGAAGGTGGAGCAGTCTGACCTACAGCACTAACAGCATTAGATGGAATTATTATTGTAATAGGGATTGGGGGATGCTGGTCTTCCTGGTGTGATTCTGACCTCGTGAGTTCAGCAAGGCTGGAGCCCAGGACGAGGACTGTGACCCTAACAGCGACGCTAAGAGCCACGGACACTAAGGAGCCACTCTCCTTTTTCAGTTAGAGTAGCAGAGAGCTTTTCCTTCTGTTTAGGCTCCAGGAAAGTGTTTAGGCTTCACTTTCCATGCTAAAATGCATACTTACCAAAATCCTGTAGTTACTACAGGAGGCTCTAGCAAGAGCCTCTGAAAGGAGCTGAACGGCTTCTTGTGCTGTCTGTCTATCTGGAGGTTGCAAGACTGGAAAACCCCATTGAACAGAAATTTCACACAAATATACAGTATTTTTAGAGATTTGGTCATTACCAAATAATCACTTATTTGAAGAGATTGCAGCACTGGTTTTGCCACTGTGCTGGCACTCTCCTTTTGACAGACAGCAGCTTTAGTAAAAGAAGTGCTCAATCTACTCAGAAATAACCTTTTCTGCATAGAAAACAGCAGGCTGAATATAATGCCAATGTAGAAAGGGGGAGTCTGATTCACTGAAGCATTCAAACAGTAAAGAGGAGAGACAGAAAAATGTTAAGGGCCTTTGTACAACCTACCCAAAATACTGGTGGAGGAAATAAATGCAGTGAAAGGTTCAAGAACAAGAAGGAAGGAGATACAAGGTCCTCCCGATTATCAGCAGAGTTTATCTGTCATGGAGCCAGGGGGAGGACGCCAAAGAACACACATCTCTCCCTGATGACAGCAAAATACCATGAAAGAGCAATTTGGATTTTTATAAGAACACTTATACTATTCTTATGGTAAACAATCATCCCCTCCCTGAGGAACTGGGAAGCCCGAAAATCGAACAAAAAGCAAAAGAGAAAATAACTGTGTGCATGCAAATGAGGACAAAAGTGAGAAATTGGGACACCGAGATTAAATGATCTGCTCGTGGGCCTAGGAGAGGTCAAAGCAAGTCTATGCAAAATCTCAAGTAATGCCACATTTTAGAAAGGCAAGCCCTCAGTTGGTCTCCACACAGATGTGCTACCCATGTTTATGCTATAGCAGAATTTTGATTCTTAAAAGACCCAAAATCAGTTCTACTTACCACAGAGTAAGGAGGCGGCCAACGATGTCTGTAACTAGTTGTACATTTGTTTCAACCCTAAAACCCCACAGATCAGAGACATGTTAAAAATACCGCAAGGAAGAGGACATGCCTCTAATTTCTGTCTTCTTTTCACTTATCTGTGAAACTATATACACAATTAGAGAATGTTCTTAAAGACAGACAATTTTTCAGGCTTATCTAGGTGGAGAAAAGCATGTGCTCAAGTTGGCACCATAACTTAAAAAAAAAAATAAATAAAAGCAACCAAGACACTGCTAAACTATGACTTAATTCACAGCCCACTCATTCCAGCAAGCAAATCTGAACTGTACACAGTTCAATCCCATACACAAAGCACCAAGAGAGCAGAATTTGACTTGGTACATTAAGAGAGCATCAAATTAACTTGCACAGCGCTACTGAGAATCTGGGAAAATGAAAGAGGTTCCTGTTTCCAGTGTACCTGGCAGGCAGTACAGAAAGAAATTTCCTAGACAATAACACCACACAGGCAGGGTAATTAATATTTAAAAGTTAATATAGCTTTGGTTGTGTGTTTTATAAAGTATTCATGGCCACTGAAGGATGGCGTATAGACCACGAGCTCCTCCTCCATACCGCAAATTAAACCAGTAATTAATACACGTGTATAGTACTCATGGTCAATGAGCACATTTACCAGTGAAAAATTAATTTTACTGCATTGCCAATAACATATTAGTTATTTAGATAATGGCCTAATTGCCACATACTTAAATACCTATGTTGAAAACAAGCTTATGAAAGATTATAGAAATTAATACTAAATTCCCATAGTATATATTTGTAGGAATTCTTTTATTTCAGAAGTGCCAATAAATTAGGGAAAATTTTGTTTCACATTAATTTCTGCGATGAAGCAGTACATATAAAGCCCATCAATAACAGTGATAGAAGTAATTAAGCTTTCAATGCCTATGAATTCACAATGTATCATATTTGCCATCAGCAGCGGAATGCATGATTATCTCTGACTGTCTCCATCTGCTTACTTTTTAATGAACGTCATAGTATGTATGCCCATTTTAATTGACAATAAAAACATGCAGATTTATTAGCTGTTTTCAACTTTATTAGTTAATCCTGTGCTATGCTAATGATCCTAATGCATGCTAATGGCTATTTCTTAGCATGTCAAGTGCATTCACTGTTATATTCTTAGACAGGGTGAGAGCCATGAGATTTCAACTATTAAATGTTAAGTATGGAGTAAAACAGACGCATTCTGGCCCTGCATTAAAGTGAATGAAACTCTAAGTCATCATACACTGCCAGAGAAGTTGTCAGAGTTATAGTAGGTAGCTCATCAGTAGTTCAAATGGATTCTTACCTTTTTATTATATTTTTTTTAATAAATGAATAAGTGTGTCTGGTAGTTCCTACATTAAAAAAAAGTTTTAATTCAGATAACCATTGAATTTTATTTCATATATATCAATAATTAGAATCTTTTTATAGAGAATCCTTGTAGCATCTTGGTACTAACATGGCATTGTTAGGACAAAGAATAAAGAGGGGTTAGGGCAGATTACTTAAAAAAAACAAAATTAAGTTTGATATACATGAAAAGTTGGGCATCCATTTCATTCTGAATATTAAATACACTAGAAATTGCCATGCTTTTTTTTTTTTTTTTTTAAAAAAAAAGGTAATTTGCAGCCACCCTCCAATTGTTATTACCTAGAAAATGCTGTAGTAATCATTTAATCAATAAGGTAAATCAATGCAGCCTCTTTTTCTCAAGAAATGGTAAATGAGAACCATGGCCTTATTGAAAAAGTGCTAACCATTTAGTTGTGATTGTTATTGAAGAAACAGCTTTAGAGCAATATCACAAGTTGCAACACAGTTAGGCTCTTCTGTTTATTTAAATGCATAAAATTAAAATGCAGAGAAGAAGGGGCAGACAAGTAAGTTCCATTTTCATGGAAAACACCGAGAAAGGCATTAAGATAATTTTGTTTTTACGGCTGTCCTTGCGTGCTGGAGCTGACAGGCCTTGGAAGATTTCACGCTGGCTCTGCTGTTCCCACTGCCCTCTCTGGTTTGCTGCCTTTTGGCAGCTAAAGCACCCTGAGCAATAAACAATTTTCCTACATTTGTCATCTAGAAAAGGTATCACGCTCAAACAGGAGGCCACGGAGGCACCAGAGGCCATGGCCACGTGGAGGTCACACTTCCTTTCACACCCTTACGCTATTCCTGCTCTGCAAAACTGACGTTGGAATCAACTCGTGCTTTTAAGATTCATAAATTTAATTAATGCCCCGTCCCTCATTGCACTGGGCTTGCAACACTCATTTGGCATTACGGGCTCTCTTATGGTCTACTAATCTCATGCATTGTCCTTAAGAGCGTAGTCATGCTGTCCTGGGAACAAAATTAAAATGTTGGGTTTTGAAGATTACTTTGGAGGATTTTCCCTTAATTTCCTCATAATAAAATTAAAAAAGGCAAAAAGCAGCACAAGCAGGTAAAGGTACTCGTAAAGTTAGGAAATAAATTTGTACCTCTGCAGAAATAATACAGCAGAAACATTATAGGTTAAGGAAAAAAGGAAATACAGCTATTACATAAAACACATGTTATTTAAGTAATCAGAAAAATATAAGGTAAGAGCCTAGTGGGAGATGTATTCAAATTTAATCACAGATTACCCAAAACTTTAGAATTTCCCAGAAAAGGTATTAGAGAGAAGATATAAACCAATCTCATCAAATTAATCTCTTCTTTGTTCCTAATCTCCTGCGCTGTGACGAGATTACCAAAGCTTGATCTCATATCAGATATTAAATTCCACCTCCACACAATGGCTCGGTGGAGAAAGGGGTTGGTAAATAAGTGGCAGGTAAATAAGGAGCAATCAGATGGGATTTCTTGGTGCAGCCCAAGTTTGAGATTGGAGCTCCTGGTTCCCCATCAAGCACCGTGGACAGAGAGCATCACTGTGGAGGAGCAGGGTCACCCATGTCATGAGCCCCCCAGTCCTTAGCTGTTGGAAGGGTTACAGTCACCTGGAGCAGGTCCAGGAAGGAGCTGGTACCTTCACACATTGGCCATGAGGCTTCCTGATTACAAACCCGCTGTCAGATGGGCAGCACCAGCTCCTCTGTGGTCACCAACAAGCAAAGCAAAACATCAAAAAGAAAAAAACGGGCAAGGATAAGGCCCACAGAGCCACAATTTTTATTTTTGCTTTGTAATCTCCTGCAATACCTCAGAGTTGGATTTAGCATGATGGGCAACGCAATGTGGCTGTCGAGCTGTGCAGCGAGATGATGAACTAGGTGTAACTAAAAAAGCCCATTTCCGATCAAGTGCTGCATTATCCTACAGCTGCAAACAGACACGGTGCTAATAGACAGGTAGGCACGGCTTTTACAAATGTAACTCTACCACGTGTGCCCCAGGTGTGTTTACACGCTGTACTTAGTAGTGTTTAGCTTATGGCAAGAACTGCTTAAGTAATGTGAAATACCCAGGTGTACTTTTCCCAAAATAAGCAGCAATTTTCAAAATCATTTAAATACCCTAAGTTTGATGCTTCTGCAAAGTCTCACTTATCAAAAGATTGTCACACTAGTCATTCAGAATTACAGGCCATAATATGGAAATAGCAGCTGCCCCATAGATCTCTGCACTTCAGTGATTCCTGAGGGAAGTTTGGTTCAAGAATGCAAAATGAATGTTTAAGCCAGGCTCCAGTTTACCAACACATCACACTTTTACTGTTCTCTGGGCAAATTCGTGTGCAGGCACAAGTTTTTAATTGCTTAACTGGGCTGGGTTAGCTCCCCGAGTTCAGCTTTTGTTCTCTACTTCACACATTTTACCACTGTTTTGTAATCTGCAATTTGCAGAAACTTGGTTTTCAAAGACTATCAATTAACCATGAATCTTCAGAAGGGGAAGACTTGAGACATCTCCTAGCAGGACCAAAGGATCCTCAACTTCTCTCTGCAGCTCTAGCCGGGCACTTCCAAAAGCCTTTAGCAGGACAGGATTCTCATGGGCAGGGGTGGCCATAGGGCTGGATGAAAGCATGTTGGGCTGTGAACTTTCTAGAGAGCCTGATCATAAGCCTCATAGTGGGATACAGCACTCTGAAAAGAAGAGGTTTCCACGTCACAACACAAATGGTCTGACCTTATAAGCAGTATTTCCTGACATCATTTGACTGGAAAAGGACAACCAACAGAGCAGCTTCATAAAACAACCTCTTAAAGCATCACGACCCTTGATAAGAGAATTGGATCTGAAATTGATGAGACTCTAGGAGTCTCAACACAGATAGATTTGCTGTAATGAAATCCCTGAGCTGAAGGGCTTCGCATGAACCACATTAACCACTGCAAGAAACCACAGCACACACTGAACAAAGATAAAGGCCAGGAGGCAGCTCGGAGACCCCTTGGACTGGCTGGTCTCAGGGATAACTCCAGCTTATGAGCATGGTCACCACTCCTGGCCTTCCCGACCCGGCTTTCAAAGGTCTGGGCTAAGAAAGTCCTCCTCTGAAGCCATAAATAGTAAATATATTGGCAGTAGAGTACTTTTAGGTATCACTGTGGAAGTCATTTAGAGCTATAGGAAATTAAGAAGCACAGTCTATTCATGAAAGGAGAGCTTGTAACAATGACTGCTTGAGTAATGTGAAATATCCCCACGTGTTTTTTTCAAGCACTTCAAGTACAAGAAAGCACCAGACAATATGAGGAAGAAAGAGAGAACAAAAAAAATCTGCTCAGCATGCAATGAAAATAAAAATACTGGTGGACAAGGCAAAAAATACGCATATTTTTCTAGCTTGTGACTAAGAATGCGGGCAAGAACTATAAAGTCAATAAAATAAAAGGATCTCAAGAGCTGGCATAAGACCTATCCGATAAAGGGCTTTAGTCCTGATCTCTTATTTCAGTCCATCATCAATACCTTATGTACCATTTTGATGCCTCAGGATCCAACTCTCGGGTTTGTGGCATTTCCTTGGGAAGGAGGCATTTCCACAGGGAAGGAGGCATTTCCACAGGGAAGGAATACTCCTTGAGCAGTTATTTCTTACCATCAGTGAATTTACAGTAGAATCAAGGCAGTCAAGATCAATACAAAATGAAAGAATGGGCCAGTGACGGCAAAAAATAACAAAAATGAAAGAGAAAAGAAAAAAAAAAACAACTGCTACAGCTCTTCATTCTCTATAGATAAACCTCTATATCTGACATGGAGACAAATGCTTCAAAGTCCTAAAACTGAGACTTGTTTGCTGCTGCCATAAACTGCAGTGACACCTATGACTGCACAGGGGTGATGAGCTGCCAGGCTTGACTAGAGGGTCACCGTTTCCTAAAGGGGGTTTCTCTATTTACAGACAGACTTTATACTGGACCAGGCAGGAACTGGCTACTGGGGGTGTCTTCTGTCTTGATCTTCATCCCTTTTTAAAACTTTTTCTCCTATACTTCTAGTTAGGCACAGGTTTACTGATACTGATTCTTCAGGGCAATCATATAAGCCAAGCTTCGTAACATATCTAAACTTCATTATGTTTTTCTTTCATAATCAGAGGTTTTTTTGTTATGGACATTAGCTTTGTCCAAATGCAGTTGTTACGACTATCTGAAACTTTATCCTTTAGACTTCTTCCATTAGGCCAAATTTTGTTCTGCTAAATTCACCTGCAAATATCTCAAATCAAACTAATAAGAGAAAAAAAAATCTGTTAATCATTCTAAATCCTTAGACTAAAATAATTTTAGTTCTCTCATTTTGTTTGGAACTGCACAGCAGTAGCAAGCGAACTCTAAATTGATCCTTGACATCAGAAAACACTTCAAACAGGCATTTTCCTTTAAATAATCTCTTTAAATAGAAGATGCTGAAACCATGGAAACATAACAAATGTGCTAAACAGAGGTTCATAGATACCAAAAGGAGAAAGAAAACAGTTCTTTATGTGAAAATTGTATGATCATTCATTTTCCTTACTTTCATAGAAAATTGATTCAGGAATATGATACTTGTTTACCCTTGGAGAGAGAAAATATTTTGCTGTTTCATTTTGTTCTGTTCAGCTGCATTAAACATTTACAAAATCCTAACATATTTCTAAAACATTAAAAAAAGAACTTCTATAGACAAAAGCAAAGCGTTTTTCTATGTCCAAGTCAAAGGTTTCTACACAAACACACACGCCACAAAAAATAAGAAGTATGAAGAACTATTCCTCAACAAAGTGTGAATAACAGTGGTAGAAATGGGCTCCTGTTAGCTAAAGGCATCCCTTAAATACAAAATTCATCTACTATATTCTCCCTATTTTATCTGGGAGAGAGCAACCCATGCTTTCCTAAAACTGCTGGAAACAGTACATCCAACCTTGCAACATCCATTTCAATCAGGAAGCCAAAATAACTCTAAAGTCCCCTAGAAATCATAATTCCAGAGAATTTCTCACAGAAAAAGTGCCGAAAAATAATAGCTTCTAATTTATCTCTGATATTTTCTGTTTTTTCCCTCCTTTTTAAATTGGAGGAAAAATTCGTTCTTCAACTCAAGTTAATGTAAGTTTAGAAAACTGCTTTCGGAGTACCAGAGTAGAAAGAAACTTTTTATCAGTTCTGGGAAGCAGCTTGAGCTAGTACTCCAGTAGTGTTTTGCAAAATAATAGCACTTGCTCACTTGCTTCTTTAAGCCTTGTGTTCATCAAAGATACCCTGAGGGGTGGAAGGTACTTGGGGGTCACAGTGTTGCAGTTATTTAGATGTCCAGAAAAAAAAGAACTTGTAAAGTCACAGAAAATGTAGATGCTACTCTCCATAGATCTGTGAGTTGCAAGAAACTTGACAGCTTCAAAACAAAATAATCCCCTACCCTCTCAGAGGTAGCCCTGGCTTTGGACCTAGATGAGAAGGGTAGATCATGGGCCAAGGTCTAAAGAAAGGCCAAAGTCTGATCCAGCTTTGGCATCTGGTTTTCTCTTTTTCACTTCTTCTCGATTCTGGGTACAATTTGCAACACATCTCCCAGTTATAAACATTCATTTTTAATGGTTGCAATCGGTTAATCTATTTTCCTCAGCACTGCTATGAAGTGAGAGAGGCAAATAAGAAACACAGGGCTCCTGCCAGTGAAGCCACGCAGGGATTAAGGCATCCACCCTGACTCAGCTCAACCAAATGGACATCATGTTGGGTTAAAGCAGGGTAATAAAGGCCAATTATAGACTGCTGAAAGGGTTTAAGAGCATTTCTGGAACAAAAGGGGAATCAAGGATGTGCCCAAACTCTTATCCCTTGTGCCAAGAGGCAAAAATCACAGAGGAAAAGACTCTGCACCCCCCAATTTCTTGGGGTTCTTCCTCATGAGCAGCCTGCTCCTTCTGATAAGTTTTATGAGGGGAAAAGGTCTAAAACTGAATACATAGTCCAGAAAAACAATGCTTCTTTTCACAAGCAAACATGAAACAAAACAAACCAAAAAAGCAAGTTCCAACACTGGCGACTCTCTTAAAAAAGAGCAACATGACTGCTGTTGAATTATTAACTAAGAAGCAACGATGAGATCACCCAGGTACCGTATTAGATTACGAATACCAGTGAGCCATCAGGCAAGAATAGCTTTTGATAACTAATAACCCCTATGTGAAAGGCTCCTTATCCAATTACAATTCTGTTTCGCCTCCTCTCCTTTCACAAACGCTTTCCCTGTTTCGAAAGCAACTTTCACAGGCAACAGGAAATCTTCCAGAGAGTTTCATATATCTAATGAATGCTGATAAGTTATTTTTCCGCCCTACTGGATACCTGGAACTAAGCATCAATCCGAGAGCGAAATAACAGGCAGAAGTTCATTATATTCAAAGGTATTAGCATTGAAATGCTACTCTGCAGTTACACAGAATAGGGCTGCAACAGTTATTTAAAATTTATATTATTTCTGTTGCAGGTGTAAACTTTTCTTTCCAAATTTCTAAAAAGTCAGAGGAAGCAGACAAAATTTCCATAGCCAGAAGGAAAATAAATATATGTGTGCGTGTGTGAGCATTTAATTCTAGTAAGTAAAAGCACTTAAATATGAGTCTACTATTTCACATATAGCAGCCTTCCTTTATACTTCACACATAGCAAATTTCTTCCCACTTTTATTTAACCTAATAATGCACAATTTGTTAAGCTGCTTTTCCAGCTGAAACTGAATGCTTGAATTAAGCAAAGTTATATGAAAATTTTATCTAACGTGATACAGAGTGGCAAACAATCGGTACCTCTTTCTGAACAGGCCACTTAAACAGCAGTTAAATCCAATCTCCCCATTATTCAATCAGGTTGTCAAGCAGGCACATAAGGAGGAAAAACACAAGTGCGATCACGGTCATTCAATGCAACACAATTACGGGGCTTTATTGACAAAATACACTATTCTAAGGAGATGAAATACATTTGTATTTTTGCCTACTTCTATTTAAGCAATATATTTCAAAATAAATATTGATTTAAAAGCGAGATTAGTAAGGCTTTGCCCTCATAAAGGATTAAAGTATATTATGGTGAAAATCTGTAATAAGCAAATCACTTGTGTGGGTGGTGCAAGTCAGGGCAGCACAAGTGAAATCAACGGCACTACAATGACCACAGAGGAAGATGACCCAAAGCAAAAAAACTTAGGAGAACTATAAAAGAAAACACAGCAAGATTATACATTTTTTTTTTCCTTTTTCTCCCAGATATTCCTAGGTCAACTTACAATAGGACGGAAATACTTCGGTGTCAAGAACCAGAAGACAGCATTGCAGAAGGTATCGTCAATGTTAATGTCACCTTGGAAATAGACTCCAACACCAGTGAGATAATAGTATTAAACAATTAAGTCATTAAAGTCAAAAATTTAGGTGCTACACTACCAATTACAGTTTAATCTCTGCATTTGTCTGGGTACTAAGCTTGCAAAATACATATTTTGCCTGATAGCTGGAAGATAAAAGCAGAAATACATCCCATGGGAGGCTGTTCAAGAGGTTTGTCTGGAAAATTAAATGACAAATATCAGTCAACATATGCATGCAATTTATGCCACTAACATTTACATCATTAATACTTACAAAAACTCTAGCTACATGTTTTTCTTGAGTTTAAAAAAAAAAGAGAGAGAACTATCACATTTAGTACAAAGCAGAAGCTGAAACTTTTACACTCAAGATGAGAAAAACCAGCATTAGAAGAGCATTAGTGCATGGTTTCTGAGGGCATTAGAAAGCTCCCCTTCAACCGAACATGGAGCAGAGGCACTGCGTTGCCTTCCCCACACTGAGACACATAAATACACGGCAAAAAACATTTTTTTTTCTTAAAAGTTGTCATGTATGAGGAGGAAAAAAAAGGCTATGACGTTGATGTTGCAAGCTATATATCATACGATACTCTTACATCTATTTGACACAATTTAGTATCTCCTAGGGTTTTCTCCTGTTGTTTGCAAAAACACCCAACTTCTTCCACACAAACGGCTCTTAGTAGAACGTCTATTAGAAGGGGAACAGGCATAAGAGGAGGATGCGTCAATAAAATGAAATACTTATTGACCTTTTCTGATGTGATACGTCCTCCTGTTAGGTAGTTATATTTTCTAGTCCCTGATAATGATGATAATGATATGATGGATGGCAAAGAATGACAACACTTTGCATGCAAGCACATCTAAGAAAAATGTGCTCACCTGTGAAAATACCTCCATATGGTCTGCCATTGCCCAGCAGATCATAGGGATATTTGAATTCTGTAGGTTATTTGATCACTTGACAATATGAATGTCAAGATAGGATCAGAGCAACCACACATAATTCAAATAAATATTTTTAAATTCTTGCTACTGCTTTCTAGAGAACAGAAAATAAACCCTTCATTTCTCTGCCTCCTTCTATTTCTTTCCATTTTTTTAGATTTGTGTGGTTATTGTTATTCCTGTATTTACGCTGTATGGAAGTGTGACCAGCTGAACAAACAGATGATGGAAAGATGTCAATGAGTTTTTGGATACGCTGGATACATATTCCCTCTTCTAGCCAGAGAGAATGCAAAAGGACCTGGAAGTTACTGTGACTGTGCAGTTTGCAAATATTTCAATACAGAATCCTACATAATCCTATAGCAACTGATGGGGAAAAGTCTTTAACATGAACCTTGAGTATGCCAAGATACTCAGTGCTAATGACTATTAGGAAATCCTACTTTTTCTTTATATCCTTTTGAGACTATACAATGTAAAGATAGAAACCTTCACTCTGACAAGAATGTATCAGTGAGTTATTTTAGCCATCTAAGCTTAATGATTATGATGTACCAAATATTAAAGCACAATCTGCAAATACTGTAACGCAGAACACCAGGGATTACTGTTATACATTGTTCACCTGGATTTCACAATTAATTTGCATTTGTATAACTAATGTACATGTTAGAGAAATTTATTATATGTTGAGAAGTCTAGGAGCATGTGATGAAGTGTCTGTTGTTTTCCATAATAAGAAGCCTCCGCTACCAAGGAAGGGAACAAAGGAACAAAAACACAGACGACAAGTCAAGTAGCAAAATTAGTAGAAATGAACAGCTTGCACGTAATACATGGGCTAATACTCTTATTTACAAGACACTAGATTAGTGGGATGAACTGAACAATGGAGGAAGGTCAACCTGCTAAAAAGGTCATAAATTGTTTTACTTGTTTTTCTTTGAAATGTATTTGGATGGCTGTATTCCAAAAGCTATCAAGCACTGCCAAGTAAAATTGGGTGGAAGATGATTTTCTCCCTGTGAAAAAAAAAAATATCTAATAGACAGGATAAATGTATTTTTCTTTGAGAGCACCATGTTTTCCTTTATAATAGGATATTTGAATCTGGGAATCAAAATTATTTTTCTGTTCTAATCTCTTCTTCCAAGAGCCGCTTCTATTAGGAGAGCCTTTTAAAATTGGTAAATAATTATGAGGGCATTTAGCTAATAAAGCCTCCCCTGCTGTGCTGCAAGGTGAGAATCAAAACTCTTTCCCCAGAAATTAAAGCTCAAAATGCTGCTCCGCTGCTCCCGCTTTGGCCTCTGACCCAAACACAGCGCCACAGCCAACACAAAACCTTCTCCTTTTCCACAGCAAGAGCTCTGCGAGAATTTTCAAACTTATTTTCAATTTATAGTTGCTTACGCTACAAAAATAACGCATAAAGGAAACTGAAGAACTACCTCTTCTGAGCTGAACTTCACCTCAATATGCCCAAACCTTTTCCATTTTCCCATAAAAAACCACTCTGAATAGGAAAACAAATCAAGTTATGCAGTAAAGCTTCAGACCACAGTCTTGAATCTATATAAAATAATCCGATTTCCTGCAGTGAACATCATCGTCTTTCTAGCTGTTCAGGAAGGAGAGTTTTCATGCCCGAGCAGCCAGTCACACAAGGCACACATGCAGTCACAATTCACTGTGAAAAACCTCAGAGCTGGCAGGCTGCACATCCATAAATGCACTTGACCACCAGTGTGTTTCTTAAATTACTTGGCTACAGCAGCTCAACCTCGTTCTCAGGGCGCCGTATATTTGTAGCCTCCAGTCTATCATCATACTGTGGTACCGCCATTAAATGTCTTTTATTGTTCTTTATTGACCGGTTTACTGGTCTTTTCAATGGAATAAGCACAAGCACAGCAGACCAGCAGTGAGCCACAAGGAGCAGTGCTAAGCAAAGAAAAGGATTAAAAATAAAAAAGGTCATTTCTATTACACAATCCAAACTTTATGCTGCCCACATTCTTTGAAGATCTAAATACAAATGATAAATAACTTCATATATATATATATATAAATAAAGGTATATACTTATAACTTTATCCTACACAACACACTACGCTCAAGCAAAAGATCTGCCCCTCTGCCCTGATCCGGCACTACCAATAACCTTCTCCTGCATTTCTTAGGATGTGGGATCTGTCCCTATTCAGATTGATTTGCTTGCTCAGCCTGCAAGCAGATTGCTGCTACATATTCTGGCTGATAGGTCTGCAGAATCAATGTTTGGAGAGCAACATTTGAGTATGTGAGTGCACGTGGGCTGTATCGCTATTCTTCTTAAATCCTTCTTAATTGCATCTGTATATTTGCATGAAAGAAAATACACTGATAGGAGGAGACTGGGACCAGAAGACCACACAGCTTCACAACTGGAAAATAACAATTACTGATAATAATTCATAAAAAGCACACTGATTCCGTTTTTGAACCTCAAGTGAATCTAATAAAGCAAGACATTAGAAACTAAAATATCCTTTTAACTGTAAACTAACCACAGCATGGTAATTACTGGCAGACAATTAGGAAGAGTCAAGTTTTCAAAGCTCAATCCCGTATTTTAAATATGTATAATCTTAAAGACATTAAAATAAATTTAAGACCAATTTGTATCACCTGCTTTCAGGTTTTGCTCAGCATGTTACTATGGCCCTAGGCTAAAATATTGCTCCTAATTCCTTTTTTTTTTTAAAAAAAAAAAGTAGCCATATGCATCTTCATATAGATATAACCATATTAAGTTTACTTGTGATATATTACTGAAACAGAATAAAATCCCACCATCCAACAGTCCACAAAGCAGACGGAAAGCCTCAAAACAGCAGCCTCCCCACTGCTCACCCTAAACAAAGTTCAGAGCCAGGGGAAAACAATCAAGGAAAACAGAAAATGGACCAAAAATGGATCTTCAGCTGCCATTTACCCACCCTTAGCAAGAGCTCTATCAAGTGATGAAAAAACATGGCCAAAGAAATCTTGCCAGGCATCAGCCAGCTACGTCTTTGACTGCACTGTTTACAAATCTGTATTAATTTTTTTCATCTGTTCCGCAGTTTCCATCTCTATGCTCAATTTGAAAAATTAAATAAATCACCTCAATACTTGTTCCAAAGCAATCTTCCAGCGCATTGGCCATTATGGAGCAGAGTTTGAAATTTGGACAGAAATCATATTTTCAAATAAGGCGGAGGGCAGACTGCAGGAAAAGGAGCAGGCCGTTAGCAAGCACTGCTGAGGTGAGCACGGGAGAAGAGGTTAAAGAAACCCCTAACGATTCATCTGCCAAGGAGCCCCAGATGAGGTTTTCCTTCTGTTACTCTACTGCCTTTAGGATGATCCTTGTTCCCCAGGCGTCCCCTTGGCTCCCTGGGTCGCTGCCGCCAAGCCAGGGCCTTGGCTTTGCGTTGCCACCACAGGCCCAGAAGGGCCCGACGCACGAGAGGGCTCCACAGCCAAGCAAACGCTGCAGGCTGGTGGCAATTAGGCAACATGGCACAAGCAAGAAACACAAGTCGTGTTCGTGAGCGAGATCATCAGCACCACGTATGGTTGAGGAGAAACGCTTCCTGACAGCGCCCTCCGTCACCACCACCCCTCATTTGCCGGGTTGTAATCAGCGCAAAAGGCAACACGGCTTGAGGTGACTTCCCGCCTAAACCCGCTGGCAGGCTCCTTTCCTGTCTTCTCTGCTCCTGCCTCAGAGGTGAGGCCCAGAGCCCTGATCCGGGCCCCCTTTGCCACGCAGACAAGTTACTCGTTGTTATACAAGTGAATGCCACCCGCTTGCCGACGCTGGGGACTAATTAACTGCAATTACTGCTTGGAGAAGGGGGTGAAAACTGCCCCGGCCCTTCCAGCAGCTACCCGCAGAGCTCAAGGGGACCAGGTGCTGCTCTTCTCTGACCCAAACCCGGGGTCCTTCCCTTAACTCAGCTTGTTTCCCTCATTTAAGTACAGCTTTTTGTAATAAAAGTGTAAAATGTACCTCTGGTTATGAATCCATTTGCTGAAAACCCTTTATGTGAAATGCTTTTCGTTCATCCTCCGATGGAGGTTTTGAAGTCTTGACTTTTCAAGCTGTGCAGAACTGAAGTCTGGGGTCTTCAATTCTCCAATCAAGTGGGGTCCAGCCAGAGAATTTTGAAGTCAGTGGCTCTGCCGCAGACCGACAGCCACGTACCTTCATTGGTCACACTGTCCTGAGAGGACACCTTCACATCCCACTTACTTAGGCTCAATTTACTAAAAAAAAAAAAAAAAAAGAGAGAAAAAAAATGCTTGATTTAACTTGCATTTCACCATCTATATACATATCTAAAAACATACATGTTCACAGTGTGAGAAACACGCCCACAAATTGTTAAATAAATGCCAAGGTCGTCCAAGTCCTTCTACGAAACGAGAGAGAGCCAAGAGCTGGCCAAGCCTCCCAACCCTGAGTTATACACACCTGGGAGGAAAACGTTAGTTACAACAGCATCAATACGATCTTTGTGGTTTGATTAATTAGCGTAGAGATTAATAACATAAGAAATATGGGAGGGGGAAAAAAAGTGCTTCTACAAGAGCCCTAACAAATGGCCCTAACAAATACAGGCCAAATTTAGCTCCTTTGGTTCTGGTTAGCAACCAGCAGCAGGGAGGCAGGAATACAAATATTCATAAATGAAACACATTCATAAAGATTTTATGGATCAGTTGTTTTCGCAGCCAATATTGCAAGCTTTGAGCAGCAGGAGCAGGTTTTGCACAGGACAGAGGGGCTCAAACCTGGACCTCAGTCACCACTGGCTTCTCTGACTGCACATCCCCAGGAGCCACCTCCCATCACTGACTCGTGTGGCAGTAAACAAATCACTTTTGTTCTTGTTGTTCTGGCTATAATCTTCTAAAGCTCTATAATCCATACAGAAACATGGATTTAAGGTGTAATATATTACTGTGCTCACATAGTGGGCAGGAATCACTAAAGTGCCTCCAGACATTAGCAACGAGGCAGCCCCAGCGTGGCTCCCCTCAAAGCACCATATATATCCACCTGGTCCACAAGAACTGAAGTAGAACCATCTCTGCATTTTCCCTTGCTTCTGTGCAGCATTAATAAAAATACCCCTTATTGTAAGTGTCATTTTAGCAACCACTCAGAGGAAATTCATTTTTAATATTAAGCCATATTCCTTTTCCAAAAGATTTTGATTCCAATCATGAAAAGCTTTTTTCTTTTTTAATTAAAAACGAATTACTTTTAAATTGTTCAGGCCAGAATCTCCCTTTGTCACACCTGGAAAATATGCTACAGAGTTTCTCTAGCCTTGAAATTAGTTGAGAATTAGCCCTGCTCCAGCTACTCATTAATTAGACTAAAATGGGGGGGGGGGTTGTTTTTTGTGTTTTTTCTCAGGATAGAACTGAAATATTGCAAGAATAAATATACATGTTTAACTAACAATTAGAATAACTTGATTTGTTCTGCTATTAGCATTAAATGTAATTTTTAATGCATAATATACATCCTTAAGCCAAGTGATAGATGCTATTTCCCCTCTACACGATTATCCAATGCAATATCAGTATAAGTAATTAATAAACATGGGCAAATGCTAGTGATTAACAAATATAATCAGTCCCACTAAGTATTTTGCTTAATATTTCACAGGAGCTTATAAGAAATCAATAAAAATACTTTATTTTCATAGGAACTCAATGTTCTAGAGACCTTTAGAGATTACTTGGGCTATATATAACTGCAATATCTTTGGGTAATAATTTCATTACATATTTATACAGTACCAAAAATAACAAAGACTCCATCTAGATAAGAACTATGCGTACTACAGGATATACAAATATACCCAAAAAAAAAAAGTCATTTAAAGTACTTTATACAAAGGAAACAAATTATGAGGTTTAGATTTTGATTTTTCCATGGGATATCTGTAGCATCTATTAATGTAAATCTTATTTATAATTAAGAAACTTTTTCTCTTTCAATTCTCCCCCCGAACTGTGGTCCCATTTTCTTTTCATCGAATGCATGTAACTTCTATTAATGCTAATTGGAGTTTAGCTCGTACATCAAGGCAAGACAAAACCCTTTTATGCTGAACATTTAATTAAAGTTTTTAAAGAGTTTGATGTGTTTTATAATGTGCTAATTATTTTGATACCTAACAACTTAAAAATTTGGAGGGGACTAACAGAAGTTGTCACTCTGACTAGAAAATACGTCTGTTTCTAAGTTCACAAACAGTCCGGATTAATTTAGCTACAAAATCAGGACACAGGGGGCAAGGCAATCATAATTAATTTCTAGAGAGCTGCTTGCATTTCAGCAGCGCAACACTCATTACGGGCTCTCTGCATCATCAATTCTCTCTCTTCTGTCCATCTAATAGATAAACTGCGTTTGAGAGCCTAATGTTTTCAGCCTATGATGATGATTTACGAACTTTATATTTGCTGATGGGCATCTCTAATTTTGTTTAGTACACGATTATATCCTGGAAAGTGTCACATTTGAGCGTTCTTAGCAACAGTGTGTGCACCCTGCATTGCAGCAACCAGGGATAAAAATAAAATGAGAGTGGAAATAAGTACGCAGGACTGAATGTCACCCAGAGGCTCATGGAGAAGGGGCAGCTTGGGGGTTCATGAGGAGCTGAGATGCGCTTTGTAGGTTGATTTTATGAAGCTAGAAGGGCTACAGAGAGATGACTGAAATCAGTCTGCAAAAGCAGCTCATCTGACTTCTATCCTGCCTTCCACCACTGTCTTGCATGGGGCTGCATGGGAGGTGCAAGACCTGTGATTTTTTCCAGAGTTTGTGAACTACTCCTTTCCATCCAGAGGACCTCTAAGGCTCTTCTCAAACGCTTGATCAGCTCTGCATCTGCTACGTGATCTAAATTTAGCTCTCCTTAAACATGTTTAAATGTTTACATTACAATGTAGGTTTTGGTAGACAGGCTGTTTAATCCTCTAGGTACAGAGGAGTCCCAGATCATCTTGGCCACCTCGCTACAACTCTGCTCACAGCTATGATGTAAACAGAATAACTGCTATTACGTTTATAACTATATTACATTTATCTAACAATAAATGTAAACATTTTGGAGCTGTTGAGAAGATAACGGCATGGTTGGGTGAGGGCTGCTGTAGCGTCACTCTGCTTTCTCTTGGAAAAGCCAAGAGAAACCAGAACAGCCCACAGGGATTCCCTTGAGACTTTGCCTCTAAACCAAGTGGAAAGCAACCCAAACAATGCCCTCAGGCCCCTGCCTGCACTGATGAGCAACATGTACGTGGTCCATGGGGCTTTGTGGCCGAATATTTGGGCACAGGGCAGTCTCAGAGTATGTGCAGGCCATGCAAGATGTAAGGTTAGTTTGCTAAACTGTTTGGATCTACAGTTGCAAATATTAAGCTGTGAATTCACTCCTAGAACCAAAGTCACGGGAAATTTGGATGCTGACACAGTAAGAACAGCATTGATCTTAAAGCTGCAATAATAAGAATTACTGATACAATTGTATTATAAGATCAAATCCTGTTACACTGAATCCTCTTGAGCCTGTTCCAATGGGAAGACTTTGTTTTTCTTTTAAGCTACCTGTAAGACACCCCTTGTTCCCAAATTGCAGTTTCAATGGGTTGTTTAGCTAAGCCCTTTTTGATTATGCAGTCAAGCTAAAATCAAATGCATCTTTTCTTTCATTTATTTTTCCTCTGTGAGATTAAGTCTCAAAAACAAAATGCTGACTGAATTCCTGGCTGCCAAAACCTAATAATATTTTTAAACGTGGGTATAACGGAAAAGGAACCGGAGACCAACAGGATGTCTCTTGGACACATCGTAAAGGAGGAAAAATAATTTGAATAGCAGAAGGCAGATGATGAGAATTACCAAAGTATTTTTCCAGTTCTAAACAGTTAAAGATACTAGGAAAAATGAACTTTGTAACAACAGTGGTCACAAAGCCCTTTGCACAACAAGATCCTGCTGTCTGCAGATCACATACCGCTGTAGTCCGTTTTATTTGATGAAAATCTCCATTCAGCCCCAATTCTCCCACACAGAGAGCCTGCCCAGCCTTTCCCCCCTGCCACCAGCCCGTGGATGCTCAACCTGCCCACCGGGCAGGGGGTCCAGCCGTCTCCTCCTCGCCGAGATGGAAAGCCAAACTCTCCTTTTTCACCACCACAAATATCATTCCCACTAACAAGGACAAGGTCTTCTTTTGAAGTTTGATTTATAGGGGCTATAGAGCCACCGGGCTGCCTACATGCCAGTCTCCAAGGAAACTAGTAGCATATGTATTCGAGAGGCATTCTGAGAAGGGAAAAAAAGGGAAAACTAAAAGTGTTATTAAAAGTATTTGCAGCATAACCTGTGCTATGAGTAGAAACAAGGGTCAAGGTCTGCTGCCGAATGGCTGGAGGATGCTGTGCTCAAAGAAAAGGCTCCTAGCACAGCAAGGGCAGCTCAAGCTGGGGGTCTGGCAGCTGTACGGTCGCCAGGTCTGAAAGGGCCAGAAATTGGAAATAAACCAATTTAACACTTTAGAAAAGGCTTGATAGTCTTTTATAATTCAGCCTAATTTAGATTAACATCTCCCCTATATGCTTGAGCATTAGCAATTTCTGCAACATACTCCTTTTGGTGGTATTACATGCCCTGGCCTGATCCCGATCTCCTGGCTATAGCTTGTATATCTCTAATTCCTAAGGCAGCATAGAAATGTGGAGGACTGCAGCCAGGCCATGAAAACTGTCCCAGGAGCTGAGCAGAAAGGTGCTATAATGGCTGGGACAGGTGTCAAAGGAAAAACTCAGCTGGAAAAACCATCCCATGCAAGCTGGGCACTTAATGTGCATCCAAAATGGCTTGTGGCACTGCCTGACTAAGTGCAGGAAGAGCAGTGTCCTACATGAATTTTAAATGAGAAATTAAATTCCCTTTCTTCCCCCAAATTCCCCTGCAAGCTCCCCTGCGAATAAGATATGCTTCCCTTTTTTTGTCTTAAACAAGTAAGGATTTTCTGTATTTGATCCTGCTGGAAGCTTTATTCAGTAACAGCTGAACTAATCCCAACATAAAGTTCAAGTTAGTAAAGCACTTTGGGAACATGTGAAATCAAAGGCATTACATAATATATGAGATTCTCATTATTGCTGCTGTAGTACTGACTGTTAGAAACGTAGCTGCTCAATATTGAAACTCATTTTCTCTTTTAGTGGCACATTTCAGTATAACCAAAACCAAATAAATGGGGGGGGGGGAGGAATAAAAACACTAAAAGGAACAAAGCAAATAAGAAAATACAAAAGAGCTCTGCCAATAATGTAAATTTTGGTTCCACGCTTGGATACAAATGCGCTGTGATTATTTCAAGCATTTTAACACAAAGCAGTTTAATTTTACTTTTTGAAGGAGTTGCAGTCATATTAAAAGAAGCCTGAACCTTTCTGCCTAAGTTTGTATCCGAACACACTCAGGGAGTCACAAGAAAAAGCTTTCAAGGCTGAAAAACAAGAACATTTGAGGCATGAGAAAAGTTCAAATCTGATATTCAGTAAATTAATGGAACTGGGAGGAAAAGAAAAAGAGTTAAAGAAGTTTTACAGAAGAAGAGCAATTAAAGTAATTAAAAATACATTGCTTACAATTTTCCCCCTGCTTTTCTAACCAGAAAATAACGTGTGTTGTAGTTAAGTTCCCATTCGCCCCTGTTGTACTGCTTGTCTTCGCTTTTCATATCTAGATCCTTAGGACATTAATAGAAACAACACCTTGAGGCATTCTAACGGACAGGGAAGATGAAGCGCAATGCTGTAATATAGAAACACAGTGAATTTTTAATTTTCTACAGAAATTCCATCAAATCCAGAAACTAAATGGCTGTAAAATTCATTTAATATAATAGCACAAGAGTTATATTTGATTTCTTAAAAAAAAAAAAAAGACATTCAACAAGTCTTAGATGCCTACGTCTCAGATGCATATTTTATTTTCTTTGCAAATCTGGCAGTAGGATAAAACTTTTCTTTTTATATAGTATTGACAAGACAGTCTTGCCAATACTTGTTCCCAAATCATCTATCCCCGAGACACCATCTACAGCTCTCATTGCATTACTTTCTCATTATGAAATATGATTTAACACTATTTTGTGCAACATGAGAATGTTTTCAAATCCTTGTGCTACATTTTTGCATTCCTTATTGAATTTGTCCTGCATTTGCCATATCAGTAGACCTTTGTTATTGGAAGTTAAAACATTTTAGGTAAACACAGATATATTTTCCTATTGATTTCCACATCCCACATGGAGATCAAATTAAATTTGCAAGCATCTCCCAAACTTTAAAGCTTCATGTGCTAGAAAATGCCCAAAAGCATGTGAAGTACAGACAGCACTGTAGATACACTGCCCGAGACATAATAGCAGAAAACATCAAAAGCCTTTTTATCATGATTTGGAATAACATTTCTCTTTTCCTTGAAAAATGTTTTGCAATAGCAGAGGCTGCTGATGAGAGCTTGATATTCATATATGTTAAAGCATCGAGAGATAGTATTTGTCTTGATAAAAAACACAAGCCTATTTTTGCATTTGAAAATGTAGATGGAGTATCTGAGAGACTCACCGTAGAGTCACACTCGAGGGGGAGAAACACAGATGTACAGAAAGGTTTATCTTGTAGAGTAACGTACACAGTTGCAGAATTTGTCTGTTCTTCCCCTATCTGATGGGTGTACAAACTGGCAAATACCAGGGGAGTAAAAAAGTAACATAAAAATTTATCAAATTCTAACATTTCTAGTTAAAGCGACACACAGAGAGCAGAAATTAATTTTCTCTGCCTGGCAAGGCTGCAGAGCTAGGTGGATATCAGACAAACTGCTTGTACTACTAGGAAGAGCTAAGGCAGCGTTTGTAGTATTCTGGTGGCTGGGATGCACCTACCAAAGTGAATGATGCAGGCAAACAGATAACAGCGATCTACGCAACCCAGAGGCAGTTAATTTTCAGAGAATCCACAAAAAGAAGCACGAAATGCATGTCCAATTACCCACATTAAGACCTATTAATATTTCAAAATGCTTGAT
This sequence comes from Nothoprocta pentlandii, assembly GCA_013398315.1. Lineage (NCBI taxonomy): Eukaryota > Metazoa > Chordata > Aves > Tinamiformes > Tinamidae > Nothoprocta > Nothoprocta pentlandii. The sequence goes on from VZSG01000082.1 coordinate 155,723, forward strand.
GGTTTTACACAGAGAAGCTTGAGACGAGCTTTTCCAGTAGCAGTGACGTAAATACAGAAGAATTGGATTTCTTTTGCTGCTATGGTGTTGGAAAATAGTCCACACAATACGACACAGCACATAATTACTGTTCCCACAGGCATCCGCCCCATGCCTGTAGGTATCTACCAGCCAGCCTCTCTCTCCCGTGTAACACAACATCCTGTTTGTGCTCAAATCCAAAATTGGAGGACAGCCCCAATCAGGCTGTGAAGGGCCGTGCTGGTGCTGAAGAGCCCCTACAACTCGAGAACATGGTCCCCGCTCCACCAAGTCCACCCTCATTCATTCCACCACAATCAGGAACTCTCCGTTGGAAAAACGCCCTCAGGAAACATCACTGCATTCTCCTTTTGGGCCCATCAAGCCCACGCATGAGAATCAGACTTTCTACTTCATAACAAAACCCATAGTTCTAACCAGAATGGCTTCTGGGATCCGAAGGAGCACGTAAGGCACAGAGACCAAGCCAGGCTGACGGGCAGGCTCCTAAAGCTGCTCCTTCCCTTCTTGCTCAAGCAGGGACCTTCCCTCTTCCCGGCCTGATGCCCTCGGGAGCGCAGCTCCCGCATGGAGCACCCCAGGGAGCCGCCACGCGGGGAGCAGAGGCCCCATCTCCCACACAGCTCCCCCAGCAGCTTCACCCGCGCTCGTAACCCAGTTCAGTCGTTATCCGAAATCTACTGTTTCTGGCAGAAAGCGTCTCATGACGAGATACAACTCCTATTTGGAACTGTAAAATAGGTAAATTTCTCTGATGTAACATGAAAGTGCCATGTTAAACTCTTTTGGATTAACTGTCATGGAAGTTAGGACTTTCCCACAAGCTTTAAAGAATTCTAAAAAGGAATAAACTTAATGTATGATACTTCAGGTCCCATAAGGCTCCATCTTCAAAAATCACCATTTACAAGTAGACATGTCCTATCTTCTAGTTGTATTTCTATTTCAATATTCCATAAAATACTTCCAGTTCACATTTACTATTTATTCATCTTCATTCTTATTGCTCAAATGCTTTTTTACCGTTCCTTTTTCCTGGAAGAAAGGGACCCGAGGATAAAAGATGTCACTACAGCAAGTTCGCTGACCCCTCAATTTACAAACATCCTCAGCCCCCAGTCTTCCACCTTTTTAATGCTGCCAGTGGCTTGCACGGGCCTTTCTGAGGGGTGCACAGAATTTCAGGGCTAGTTTTATTCCCCAAGCTCCATGTTAGCAATTGTGGCCCAAGAAACATCAAACACAAGTACAAAAAAACCCTTTTGCTCCAAGATCACAAGCACCAAATGGGGTGGGGGGGAGAACAATTCGACTCCTGTTCAATTAATCAGAGTTAAATGGACTATTTCGTGAGGATCACACTTCCAGGTGGGAACTGAAGGTTTCACTGCACTGCTGGCCAACGAAGAGTTAAGGGCTGTAACTTATTCTTCACACCAGTGATGAGCACCAGTAATTACAAAAAGATCCATCTTATTCAGGAATGAAATAAATTCAGCTGGAAATTTACTAAACCTGTGATTAAATAATTTATCAGTTTTCGGGTATCAACACCCTGAAATATTGTGTTTTAATTGCAAGGTATTCAAAGCATGCCTGCCTTGGCGCTGTTAGTAAGTGTATTTAAATTATGAGATATCCTTTTTGCAAATGAAGAAACTGAGGCAGAAGGTTTACCTACCCACGACACACAAAAGCTCTGAGAAGGAGCCATTAACACAATTCACCAGCATGTTGCGTTGCCACGGATTAGCACCTCACAAATTATACTCCAGCATAAGCAAAGCATTTGAGATACCATATGACTGCTTCCTCTCTGGCAGCAAATATAACGTACCCTTTCTGCAGCGTGCATGAAGTACACCTGTCATTTTATTCAAATTAGTAGATCATCATCCAAATTGGATCAATTTGAGCACTCCATCTGTCACAAAAAATTTAGGGGCATATTATCATCATCATATATAAGGAGTTATGCATGCAAATTTATGAACATCAGAATGATTCAATACTTGTAAGAATATTAAAATATTAAGAATTACAGGCAACGTGGCAGTCTCGTGTACCTAATGTTCCACACAGACCTCTCAGGCGTTTAGCTCAAAACTTCAGAAATAAGAAGGAAGATGCATTTCATGGAGCCAAACAAATAAAAAGCTCACAAGCATTTTTTCAGCGTGAAATACTAACAGCCATTCCCACATTCAAAACATGATAAATCAGATGATTAGCAGAGATGGTAAAAGTACTTATAGTAGCAGGTAAAAAAAAATGAATTAAGAAATCTAATTCTTGCTGTAAAATGATCTTTTGGAAACAAAATTCCCATGGCAAAACAAAACTCCCCAAAATAAACTTTTGCAATTAAGGAAAGCAGTGTTAACGTGAGGATGGAGAACGCAGGTGAGAGCAAGTGGAGGAAGGCACAAGCCTCTGCTAGACCAAATTTTCTTTCTGACACCAGGAGCAGCTCTTTTGCATTAAAATCAACAGAAACCTGGTCTCTGTACGGTTACTCATTGTTTTCAATTTAGGATGTTACAGATTCCTGTAAAAGAGGAGGTGGTTCGAGCAGGGCTACCTGCGTGCTCCTCAGCAGTGGCCGCCCAGGGACACGGCTCCACATCCCCCACGGAGACATATTCCCCGCTTCCCAGAAAACCACCAGGCACTGCCGTAGCTCCCGCTGTTATTGTGGGATTTTGCTGCCAAGCGGGGAGATACAAGAAAGGAAAACACTCAGAGCCACCTATTGGTTTTTTTTTCCTGATTTCCATCAGTTGATCCCTGATATCAAACGGGTCTGATGAAATGAATCAGACATTTGCAGACCGGGAATATTTTCCAAATTTAGCACCTAGTTTTAATACCTGCAATGAAAGCCATGACCTCTGGCCGGCCGCAGCTCGCATTTAATGGACAGTCCCTTTCTAGGGCCCCCGTTGTTAGGGATGATTACAGCACAAGGATTAAAAAATAGCCAGTGTGGACTGGCAGGCTGAGGATTCAGGTTTTTAAAAAGCCCTAATAGTCTCTCAGCAGGGCCGTGTCTTACAACGAAGGACAAATTCTGATAAAAATAGATGTGAGGGGGAGCGCGGCAGGGCCTTCCGCGCGCCTCCAGGCCCAGCATGGGCTTGGATTAAACCTTCCCCCGTGGCCCTGTGAGCGGGGCAGGGCAAGAACCAGGGCACGGGGCCACATGCACCCAGCAACTAGCAGGAATTATATCTTACCTCTTAAAAGGTGCTAATACGCAATTAACAACTCATTAGAAGGTCCTGGTGGCTCTTCTAGAAGGATGAGGTGGCTAAAATTACTCAGAAGGACACAAAAACAAACCTCAGGGGTATATTAAAAAGTTCTTAATGGCAAATATTGAAGGCAAGGATTCTGCTTCATCAAGAACAGAACTGAAAATAAAGGATTTAAAAATGCACAAGTCTTTCAGAGTGTGCCATTAAAATGTGTCTGACGCCTGGATTTTAGCAACACTCAAAATTATGTTTCTGGCACGTAAGGAAGGCAGAGAGGAGACTTTTGGAAAAGGGATGAAAGGTAGTCGTGCACATCAAAGGCTGCACAACCATGATTAAAAGAATCTTTACAGCCCGTGCACACGTGTGATGGGCCAGGGCAATCACCAATGAAGCTTTCCTTACACCTGCACTTCCACAAAGCCTCTCCACAGCACCGCAACGTCATCCTGAAGCCTCATGTTGCACGTCTTGAGCGCTCTGCTGTAAAACCCTAAGAGGAGCTGTATTGACGAGCAGTCTTTCAAAGGAAGGGGGAAAAAATATGCATTTTACTGCCTCTACAAAGTCACGGTGCTTTAGTTTTCCTCAGCACAAACTGGAAATACTAAGTACTGAGCAGCCTGTACCAAAAGTCAGATGAAGAGTGTGTGCTCAGCCAGGAATTCAAAGAGCAAGGGCATCTATAGAAAATATTATTCACTAAAATAATTATTTTTAATAATACCTTATGCCATGCCATATTTATACCATACACAGCATACAGTATCAAATAATTATTTTATACTTACATCATACATGGCTCACACTGCAGCAAAGAGCAGCAAAGAACATGACAAACAAAAAGCAAAAATAATTTCCATTTAATATGTGATACCATTACCTTGAACAAATAATCCCACCAGAACTTTGCTGCTCTTTCCTTCTTCTCGTAACACTTTTGTACAAGTCTTTTTTTTTTTTTTTTTTTTTTTTTTTTTAAACAGTATCTTTTTTTTTTTTTTTTTTTTTTGAATGAGGATGTTAAAAATCAAGTTTAGTTTGGAGGCCCTGACAGCAGGAAAGAATTTCTATCACACAAAACACTGCAATGTAGAAGAGGATAATAAAACTTGATTCATCCATTCTTATTCCCCCTAAATTCTATAAGTTAGGCTGAAGCATGACATGAATTCAAGTGGCACAATTAAATTCCCCTATTTAAATCCCCAAAGAACAGACACCGGCGCTACTGCGGTAACGTCAGCAGATGGATATTACAATAATCTTCCCTCACAGAAAGCTCCCGGCTCTGAGCACCACCAGGAGCACCCTTCGCCAGCTCCCGGGACCTGTGAAACCATCTCCTCATGGCTGCTCTTTGGTCATTTGGCACAGGAACACACTGGACACACTAATATTCCCAAAACCCCGCTTAGTGGAGACCTGACGATTTAGGGGAATCAGCGGTTGAGCGGGACGGTGGAAGAGCAGCGGTGGAGCAGGAGCAGCACCACACAGCAGCAGCTCCCAGCCCTGCTACTTGCCCTGGGAGCAGCTCCAGCACCCAGGATGACCTCGCCTTCTACGCAAGTTTAGCATAATTTTGGAAAATAAGCCAAGTATCCTAGACCTGGTTAATAAAGACCTACTAGAGCACTTACCTGATAGCTGGAGACTGCTCTCAGCCTGTGTGTGGATGGAAAAATGCAGTTATGAGCACTTGGCCAGAAGTCCTGAACCTCAGAGAGCAAAGGGCAAAGTGAAGCACCTCCTAATGAGGGGACAAGTGGAGCCACCTGGGCTGTTTTAGGGGCTCCGGACCAGGTGGGTGGCAAAAGCAGCACCACCCTCCCCACCTCCCCCTTTATCTTTTTCGTGGCTTCACAGGTTTTTCCTTTCTCACTAATTGCCTTCTTTTGTGGCTGTTTCTAAAGAGCAGGTAAACTAAATAATGTGTGTTTTAGATGCTTGAAGCTGCTTTGAATTTACTCAGAAATCGGGCAAAACAAACTTTACTTTGACTAGGATTTCAGAGTGGGCAAGTAAAAGAGCAAAGAATATTTCGTTAAAATCAAATAATTACAAATAATCACTGCAGTTTCCCTCTTCTGATAATCAAAGACATGGGTAGCTGGATAGGCCAATGACCATTTACTGGAAAAAATAAATATATTCTGTTTACTTCTGAGAGACTGCACGAATAAAAGCATGAATGGGACAACTTGTCTACAGAGAGCTGCCCAAAGCCTCTCCAACCCCAGGATCACGTTCCCCACATTAGTCCTGTTCTCCATGAAGCCAACATTGGTGAAGCCCAGGTCAGCCCCAGCTCCGGAGTGAAGCGTGGGCGACCTTGCCCCTGTGTGGCACCTCTTGTACCACCCGCTAGGTCATTACTCGGTGGCAGAGGAAGGACCACTGAGCCGTGGCTCCATCACTTGTGTGTCCTTCTGTATTTCTTGGTGTCCGCAGAGCTCCTCGTGCGGTGCCTCCCCGGCTCTGCGGGCCGCCCAGGAGGATTACTCTGGGTCACACTAAGCCCGTGTCACCAGCAAAGGATGGAAATTAAAGCCGCGCTCCAATTAGACAGCAAAGTCATTCCGAGTTATTAAATTATTGCAGACCACACAGTTCTTGTAAAGCTACTTTTGAAGAGTGTGTCTTGCTAAATCTCTTAAAATATATTGACTTTGCCAGCCTTAGCCCACATGGCAGCTCCTCCATTCAGGAACGGAGCCGTTTCATGCAGAGATTAACCCAGGGATCCCACACTTGAAAGGGAAGGCTGCAGGACTTCATTCATATTCTAGCACCAGCATTAGGTAGGGAAAGGCTAATTAATCCAGCCTAATAGCAAAGGGATGAAGCCTGAAACATGAATGGAAATGATGAAGGACTACTCGGCTAAAGCACTTGAGCTGCAATGTCCTAGGTATGTACAAAATTACCATATATACTGTTCATACACAGAATCTTATCTATGTGCTATACAAAGAGCTACTGCATTCTGCAGGCTCAACAAAATCAACAGAAATAGATAACTGATCACATCATTAGGATTGTATACATTAATATTATATACCTAGCTTTGGCAGCTGAATGTACAGCTTTTGACATCAGATTTTGATATAAGATGGCCAGCATCATTTTTTTTTTTTTTTTTTTTTTAGTAAAAATAATATTTTCTTCAAACTACTAAGGAAAAATCAAAGGATTCTTTTAAAAACTTTCTCTTAATGGCAAGAGGCAGTTAAAGATAACACAGCCCAAGCTTCTATTTTTGATTTATACTTTTTCCAAGATGTATGCAAGTTCTTACCAAGTATAATTCTACATTTTCACTTGAGGTTTAAATTCACATTGTAGTGAATAGCTATTTAGAACAATTAATCACACACCACTTGGGAAATACAATTTAAAATACATGTGCACACATGCTTAAAATTGCTAATATTGCCCATTTGGACTACAAGCTGGGAGAGACTTACAAAGGTCCTTCATTTTGCACAAATGAGTAGTCTCAGAGATTTAAACTTTCTGCCTGAAAAGTTAATTATTCTTAATCTGGGGACTTGAAGTAACCCAAAACATCTACTTTATTAATTTTCATCTTTTATAAAATCAATTCTGACTGCTTTTCTTTGCCTTTTCTTTGCCCGTGAGGCTAATTTTAAGATTGAAATAATCTCGCCTAACATTATGTTAGGGCTTGAGCAAGACTCAGGGTTGAAATAAGAGCTTCCAGACTTCTAGTTTCTAGGGAACCAGCAGGGACCATCTCCACTCTGCATTTGAAAACCTGCTGTGGATGACAGAGGCTGCAGTTGAGAGATCAAGATGCTCCCATCTTGATCTGCATGGGGCCAAACCAGGAGACAAGGAAGTGAGGAGCAGCAATGGGGAACGGGAATTGGTATCCAAGAGCCGAAGAAAACATTGCTTGGGAAGCAACACTCTATGCCTGCTGAAAGACCAGCAAGGTTCAACTTTATGCTGGAAAATAATTGGGATCATTGCACTCTCCTAGCTGATTAAAGCGAGCCGAGGAAACCAAAGCTGCTGACTAGGATATACAAAAATTGCTCACCAAAACCTCCTCTTCAGCTCAGCCTGGTCAAGTTCCTAGCATTAGGGAATAATAAATAAATGCTTCAATGGATTAGATAAATGTCTCCTTCCTTCCTTACACAGTACGCACAACCCCCAGCCACAATGTCCTTAAAACAGCAATTAAATAGTCCTTCTAGAAACCCTGAAAATAAACAAATATTACTTCCCTCTTCTCCAAAGAGGAAATTGAAGTAATGAGATTAAAACATTTTTTTCTGAAGCTACAATTCAAGCCATTTGCAAATAGGATTAGAAGTCAGGATCCTAGACCAGCCTGCTGGCTCCTGGAATATATTGACTTTGTATTATGCTTTGGAGAATACTTTTTTAAAAATAATAATAAATAACTAAATCTATGCATTAGAATGTAAATTTAGCAGTAAGGACAATCAATACAGCCAACTAATGGGGAGAAGATTATGTGTTGATTAAAAAAGTGACTAGATTATCAACCCCACATTCGCAGAACCAGACCTTAAAACAAATCTGAGGGCTGGGATTACAGGGGTGTCCCTAGAACAGTGCAAATTTGTTTTTTTCTCTTTCCTGTTCTTCATTTGTAGCTCTGAATTGCTATAACACAGAAATTAATATTAGAGGAAGAAAATGAGAGAAAGAGAGAGAGAGACTCAGGGTGCTCTAATGCTTAATTAATATTTGCAGAGCTCTTTGAGCTTCTCTGATGAAAGAAGCCATAGAGGGCAAACTGTTATTTATTATTACTGTTATTAATTAGTTTTCCATTGAAATTCATTCTGCCAATATAGAACTCGTTGAACCCCCACGCGTCACCAATTGTCACAGGGTGCCCTTTACAAGTGCTCTTTACAAGCCTCATTGTGGCGAGGCTGAATGCAGGGGGATAAATGAGTTACAGGCACATGTATGAAACCTGCAGCTCACCCACTGATCTGGGTGAAAAAAACAAACCTGTTGCCATAGCAATAATCACCTCTTATGGCACAAAATACTTCCTGGGTACTGATATCACTGTCCCTTCAGCCACTTCATTTCTGTTTGCTTAACCACGGAATTTTTTTTAAAATTTAATTTCTTTTTATCCATCTTGCTGTTTGGTCATGTCCTGGTCCGGAGCTCGTCCCTCTGCACCAAGCAGTCACCCACCTCTTTCTGGAAAGGAATGCAATAAACACCATTGTTACCGGTCGCCTCCGAAACCCCCAGGAATAAAATGAACTCGTGAGAAAAAGCCCCGGACCTCGGAGGCATCTGCAGTTCTGTCAACTTGGACCTCTCATCTAAAACCAAGGTTCCTTGTCTGGGTGCCCACATGCCTTATTTCAATTCCTTAATCCTCCCTCCTCCTTTCCTTTGATATAGGAACCTCAGTTTGAAATAATCATTTGTATAATTCTCCTGCATATCTTGTCTTGCCCTTCCAAAAGGAAGGCTAAGATCATCAGCTCTAACCTCATTTTGAAGCCCATCAGAAATTCTCTTATTTTATGTATTTAATCAATATGAGTATTTAATCAACATGATTCTTTAGACAGCACAGGAATGTCCAAACATTTTTTGTGACAAACCTATTAGTATTTGCTTATGTAACAGAAACTGAAGTAATGATTGACAACTCCCATAAATCAACATCTTTCCAGCAAAATTTCCTCTTCTACCACCCAGGAACTGAGTTTGCAAAGTTTCCAAATGTACTTGAACACTTTTAGGTGCCACACAGAGAGGACGGTCAACAGCTGAGTTCCCATTTAAAAAAAAAAGTTATATATTTTAGGAAATACACAGTGATTTATTTCCTCAGTCAAGGATACTGAGGAACAGAGACTACAAGGAAAAATACCCTGTGCTTTTCCAAGGGTTTCCAAAGGTTTCCAAGGGGTTCCAGAGCAGTGTCTCTTCTGCCCATCACTCCCTCCACCAGTCACTGCTTTACACAACACAGTTACCCTCTTGGATCAAACTTGCCTCTGTTGCACCGATTTGTTTACAGCTCACACATTTTTTTTCCTATTTATGCTGGAAACAAACTGCATTGTTCCTCTCTTTGCAAGGACGTCGTCTAGTTTTCCTCCAGCCTTTAACAAGGTTACACTCCCATTAAGGATAAGCATGTTTCGTCACCAGCTGATTTGACTGTTGGAACATACTCATTTTTTAATTTAATGATGGTGTAAAAAAAACAGAAGGGAGAGTTAAAATCATTATTATGAAAATCTCACTTGCAATTGGAGGGAAAAGACAAGCTTTTCCTACAGCCAAGAGAGAGAGTTGTAATAGCACATCCCTCTAGTCAGTCAAATATATATATTTTTTTGAAATAGTTGTTTTCTTACCAATTTTGGATTATAATGGAAGATGGCAATAGCAGCACTATCTTCGGGGCACTTACAGGCAGATCTGTGCTGCAGGATGGATGGGTTTTAAGGGGCTTCAGGCACCCCCACACTCTGTTCACACTGACCCATAGCTCACTTTGGCCTTCTGGATTTTAAGGAAAAATCTCACCCGAATAGACTGATCCCTTTCATTTCTCCCCACTGACTATGGTGGGTGCTACATCAAGCATTTAAATACTTCTCAGTTATATTATGGAGAATGTTTTATGACTACTATATTTGCAAGGCTTAGTTCTTTAATCTTCAACATATCATCTCAATGAATGCACTTCATTAGATACATTGATGGACTAAGCTGCTTTTGTACCAGGATGAAAAAAAAAAAAAAAAAAGGAAGGTATTTGGAATGTACCTGAACTATCAAATCTCACTACATAATTAGAGATAACATAATAACAGTGACATCATTTCAAGAGGTACATCCCACTAGAATCTTTTCACTCCGAATGAAGAAGGAGCACAGATACCTTAATTAGCCGTTTGATCAAGTTTTTGTGGGTATTTCTAAGCACTGGAGAGCTGGGCAAAGAGGCTGCTCGCTGGTTCCCTGACCCCGCGAGCTGGGTGTCACACTGCTCCGAGACCCTTCTCCGGTGGAAACAGGGTCCTGAGGACCCCAGCAACAACCTTTTGCTGGAACACGGCTGGCTGGCTCCTGGCCAAGCTGTGCTGCCTCCCTTCAGCCTGCTCCTCCAGCCCGCCGCTTTTCTTAGCAACACTAATGATCTCATCCGACCTTGCCCGCCGCTCCCCCTCGCCCAGGGTATATTCATATTTGAAATGGAATAAACTATTGAACCGGGTCCAATATTTATTTCTGAAAGAGGAGTCTTAACAGAAACGTGTTTGCACCAGCCGGCCCCAAATGGATGCCCAGGTCTCCCTTTGGTGGCTTACGTATGAAAAGCACCAACATCTGCTCAAAACACACAGCTAGATTCACTAGTGCAACCCAGGTAATGCAATCCTTTGCTTTATGACCTTGCCTCCTCCGAGATATTAAGCATGTATCTAGCTTTAAGTATGTGAATAACACCACTTACTGGAGTGAGGTTACCCAGGGCTTAATTGTTTTGCAGGAATTATCGTTTCTGCTAAAAGGCCGAGCACGGGCAGCGCGAGCAGCTCACACGAAAAGGGCCCCTCGGGGTTAGGCCAGGTGCCCACGCTTGGGCAGGGCTCCACCAACACTGCCAAGGGACATTCTGGGACCAGGTCAGACCCAGGGGTGACTTTCCTACCATGTTCTCCCGGCTTCAAAACCTGCATCCCAGAAACGGCCTCAGGCAGGTGACACCTTTGGGTCAACAGGAGGCTGGTTTTGGGTCCCTACTACAGCATACGTATTCAGCGACCAGTTCCTGAGCTTATTGCTACTCAAATTACTGAATGGCTGTTCTTTTGTGCTTTGGGTTTTGCTGTTGTTATTGTTTTAATCTGGTATTTTAAATACTGCCATTTTTGCAGTTACTTTGAAAGGAGTCTGCTGGATCATGTGGAAACTGGAAACTCGCTCTCCCCCGCTAACTCCTATGCTTTTAAAGCAGATCTGAGCTAAGCAACAAAGTCAAACACAAAAGAATATGAAATAAAGAGTTAATTGTGGAAATTGTAAGCTCTCTTAACAATTTTTCCTTTCCAAGGAGCGTTAATACAACATCCATACTTATGAACTCAGAAATCCTAACTCACTTCAACTGGTCTGTAAATTTTGTTACTTGTGTTAAACCAAATATTGGCCAAGTTGGCCACATGGATTTTTTTTTTTTTCCTCACTGCCTTTGGAATGCATATGTGGAAGGTTTTCTCCTGCTTTTAATCTCTCTAATGGGCTCTTCATCTAACTGAATAACAGCTTTCCCAATATTTTGTAGACGAAATAACTTCATGGAAATTATCACATTCTCTGAAGTAGGTCTTATATTGACAGATTTATACTTATTTCACTGGGCCTCTAACTACATTATTTCTTTAAAGATGCTAAGCATATCATTTCATAGTTCATTTACTTTTATAGTTGTGGACATTTTAGGACCTATTGAAGTATTAAAGATATCAGATCTTAAGCTTTATGCCTTGTAAGTCTAAAGGTAAAGAAATAAGCTGAGAAAATGTGTGTATGTACATCTTTCTGCTTACCCTATATGGCATGCATTGCAGTATGAGGTGGTTGAAAGCCTTTACAAGCACAAATTTAGAACCACCTCATTATTTCTGAGTGACGAAACCCCAAAAATGAGTTACATCCATCATACCACAGAAGTCTGTATTATTCCAGTAAAAATGTTACAGTAAAGTTTGGAAGAATTGGATAAACTTGAGTGATACTATTTCCTTGATAACCCTTTGCCCTTGAAGCTCATGTCTGAGAAGTCCCCCAAATCCCAATACCTTCCCGACAACCCATCTAGATGGGCAGACCTATCTCTCCATGGCAGAGCCTGACTTCCTCACTTTATTAATATTTCTTATGCATGAGTGAAATGCTAGTTCTCTTCCAGCAGCACCTTACTAAAGAACAGATAAGTACATTTTGTGTCTAGGTTAGCAAAATTTCCCAGTGCTGTCTCCGAGCGCAGGTGTCAACCTTGCATAATTCTCTCTCTATGCACTGCACACCAAGGAAAACCCAGAAGACAGATCAACGCTGCGAGCAGCTCTGTGCCCATAACTTATGTAGATATACGGGGGCTGCAGGCAGGGGTGGCACCAACCACGGCAGCGCAGAGCGTGCTGACATCTGGGCCTGACCTTCGCTACGAGCCAGGCAACCCGCTCTACACCGGCAGCTGGAAACTCGCCGAGGGCATCGTCACTCCTGGGCACCCTGGTGGCGACACGGGCTCAAAATCTCCGCAGGATCCCAAACTGGAACCAGGATGTCTCCCGTGACAACCACCCAGGGACCTGTGTTGCTGCCCTCATCACACGGGAAATTCCACTGACCGTGCAGACCTCATGGAGGAAGGGGACACAGTCACAAGCCCTTCCGATTTCATCACCACACACCTGCATTTTATCTTCTACGCAAGGAAGCACAGGAAGTTTCGTCTGCAGGTGCGGAGGAACTTCTTTACTGTGAGGGTGACAGAACAGTGGAACAGGCTGCCCAGGGAGGTTGTGGAGTCTCCTTCTCTGGAGGTCTTCCAAACCCGCCTGGATGCCGCCCTGTGCCACATGCTCTAGGTGTGCCTGCTTGAGCAGGAAGGTTGGACTAGATGATCTCTAGAGGTCCCTTCCAACCTTAAATATTCTGTGTTTCTGTGAAGTAAAAAGTCAAACGTAAGTTCATAGCAAGCTCAGCAATTTCAAAGCTTTCCAACCGGCCTGGGTCAAACCATCCCACTGCTGGCTTCACCACCCATCCAGCTTCCTGGAAGTGGTCATCACCTCAAACCATTACCCCAAGACGCATCGAGCTCTTCGGCAAAGCCCGTAGCTACAAAATAGGGTCCCTCTGCAGAGCACCATGAGCAGGAGGCATTGCTCACATCCCAGGGAGAAGGCTTAACAACGTCATGATTTGCCATAGGACATAGTAAAGTTGGGTAACACTTTCATTTTGGGGACAGTGCCCTGAAAGTGGGGTGTGTTCCCCACCAGCCATCAGCCCTGAACTTATTATTTGCGCATGCTCTTAAAAGGGGACAACCAAATCCCCTGAAAAATTTAATTGGTAGCGAGCAATCTCTGTCCTATGAGAAAAACACCTAACTATAGCTTCACATTTTGCTTAGCACAAACAAAATTACAATCCTGGTAAGCAGCCACGAGGTAATAATTTAGGAAAAAATAAGGCTTTTAAACCTCTTACAGAGCAAACCTTCCATGGATGAGAAATACAACTTATTTAGATTACATTTGCAGTTCAACCTGTTAAAGACAGATCAGAGTTTTTCCCTGATTCGGAAAAAAAACGGGTAATGAAAATACACCCTGTTAATTTTCACTTACCTAGCAACACAATTTACCTTTCCAAAGCCTTCAAGCTATTTTCATTATTAATAAACTCTCTCGGTTTTACCGCAGATGTACAGGTGCTGCATTATTTGTTTTTTTTTTGTTGTTGTTTTTTTTTTTTTTTTAAATGTTTGGCTTCAGACATATAGCTGGTATGAAGCTATTGCTTATTTAAAATATATGCCCAGAATACAGAATTAAAGCTGAATTTCTTTCCATTATCACGGAAAGATGACGGAAAGAAATGCCTACACTTTCTTACGCCTATACTTTTGATTATAGTGGGTTTCTTGTTTGACGTTAAAAAACAAAACTCATTGTGTAACAGAAAAGTCAATTAAATAAATGTATTAATTCTATCACATTCCCTCTTTATTGGTACCCAATACTCAAGCAAGTCGCAGCAGACGGCTCTGGTGCACATGGCAGGGTGGATGGATGTTAGGGGCAGGTCTGTGGAAGTCTGTGTCATCCCGGCCGGAGAAGGGTCTGTGCTTTGGACAGGACCACTGTTTTCCTCTAGCAAAAACCACCCTCCGAGAGGGAGAGGATCCCTGGGCCGAGCCCTGATCTATCACAGTTCCAGAATGGCTCGGACACAATGGACCAGGAGAGGATGCTTGACTCCATAAACACTCCTATACACCGCCCTGGGAAAAAGTTTTTTCCCCTCAAAGCTTGATTTAAAGGTGTTATCAAGGGCGTTTTAAAGAGAAGGAGCTGTAAAGAACTCGCTGCTGTTATAAGTTTTACTGTGAGCTACACTGTAGGGCTCGAATCCAATAACAGTTTGGGATCCTGTGCTAGTTGGAGGCATAAATTTCCATCGTGGTCTCCCGTTCAGTGCTGAGGTCAGGATCATGAAGCCAGACACTGAACACAGTTATTAAAACTAGCAGCCTTCTTGGATCCCTAAAAAGGGGAGCAAAGTAAAACTAAACCACAGCCCTTTTGTAGCTGAATAAATCAGGGACAGGGTTGGGGGTTTAGCAACCTGAGGGTGAGCCAGGACTTTAGCCACAAGGGCAGCCCACGATGCTTTTTGCCCTTTGCATAAGGGCTTCCTAGAGGCAGGCTGAATCCCTAAACAGATAAATGACAGTATCATATCATAAATAAATGACAGTATCATATCATAAGCACTAAAAATCTTCACATTTTATAAGCCACCGCAATATCAGTTTCCATATTAGTTTCAAACTCTTCATTCAGTGTGATGCAGCTCTCTAGGATCTCTCTTTACTGTTGCTGCACATTGAGGATGGCTGCGGCCCCCTTGAATGCACTTACATGCTACGCAGAGGGTAAATATTTAGTGCAGCACATGGGGATTTAGCTGTGTGGTTTCCATTTACGTTAATAAATATAAATATTTACAGTATATTTCTCCCAGAATGTTTATGCTGAGATTGGGTGGAATGAGAGAGTCGTGGGGAATAAAATACCAGTAAAGTACTCTTCCATCAAGAACATCTTCTATATTTAACGCAAATAAATGTCCCACATGCAAGATATTTACCTCCTTATATCCTACAGTGCTATACAATAAAATCACTTTGCAAGCATTTCTCACAGCCATAAGCTAGGTCTAACAGAGGCCTCACAAGCAGAAAAGGAGGTCCGTATTCTACTAACTTCCAGGCAAGACCAAAACTTTGCTGAAGCTGCAGTAACTGAGCTTAACTGAGCTGGTTTTAAACTCCCATCTCAGGTATCGGTAGCAGGTATCCATGACAACACAGAATCCGTGCGGATACGTTTATCCTGCGGATCCTGATGCTCCGCAGGCCGCACGGCCACACAGGGCCGCGCTGCAGCAGAGCCCAACGTGGCGCGGGCCGCCTCGCCAGCACGGCTCGTGCTCCGGCTCTAAACCTGTCCTAGCGGTCCCCGTGTCAACAGTTGCCTTTCGCTGGGGAAAAATAGTAAACAGCATCTGTAGGAGACCACATGTTACCTCATGTTTCTAGCGGTTTAGTTTGTTTGCTTGTTTTTTTAATGGTTTTCAGTGATGGAGACCCTTTGGGACAGTCCTTCCTCTCCTCCCAGCAGAATTCATCCATGTAACGCACCTCTACAATTTCTAACATTTAGTTCCTTGCTCATTAAATTAAAAACAATAAAAATAGCAGGATTATATTTTCACCCACAGTTTGAACCAAACTGCTAGCTGCATTCTTACAGCCAGATCTCAATTCAGCGCTGGGAAAATTAATAGTTACCCCCCCTCCCGTTCTCTCCCCACCAAAAAAAATTAACAGCAATTCCCCAAATGTCCCCGGCTCCATCTACCAGCCGTAATTTCCCGGCGTCTGCTGCACGTTGTCTCCCTCATATACTCTCCTGACATCAGAGGCACTCAACGACCATTAGAGATGCATTTAGAATAAAATGCCCACTTTGCCAGCTGTGCACGACACTCGCCGTCCAGCATCTCTCCTAATCCACCTTTCTCAACTCTCAATTCTCCGCTAGGATCAAGGAGAGCATAAAGCCAGCTGTACAGATAACACAGTTGTAGCCAGCAGGAATTCCCACAAGCCTGAAAGCTAGATTTCCATTTAAGAATTTAATAGCAAAAATCTAGGATTACAAGGATAGAGCTAATAAGCAGCTCCAAAGCACTGTCTGGAAAAGAACCAGGGAAAGATTAAAACTGAGCCCAGTGATTAAATAGAAATATATATAATAAAACCAACACAGAGTCGAGCTATCAAGCTCACAGCAGATAGGCTGAGCAGCTCTTCTCTGAGCAGAAGAACAGACCTTGTCTTTTTGGTCATCTAGACAGGTTTTTTTTTTTTTTCCTTAAGGAAAAAAACAGAAATGAAAACCATGACCTTAGACCAACTGACTATTCCCATCTAAATGGTGTTTTAAAATCAAACCCTTCAGATGTCTGTTTTAACAAGAAATGATACCCATGAGCTGACTGCAAATGGCTTAGCACGTTTTGTTTGCATCGATGTTAGAATAAAAAAAACAAAACCTACATTACTGAAAGGAATGTCCTTGACTTCGTTCCTCAGTGCGCCGATTTATACTTTACAGGAACTGAATTATCTCAACTTTTTCCAACCTGGTATCAGAATATCAGTTTTCATGAATACTAAGAGTAACTTTGATGCTGTACAGCTTTATTGCCAGCTTTTCTTCCTAGAAATCTGGCATCTTCCTGATCACTCAATGCCCTCTGCTTTCAGCAGATGTTTGAAATGCTAAACTGCTCTTCCTTTTATTTTCCCTCAGTCCTCACAGTTGAGGCTATAAGGCTGCAGACTATAAGATTTCTGCAGTTGTACTTTTACAGGTAGCATCTTTCTTCAAAAATTCACTATTTTTCTAGGTTGACTGGCTAGTTCCTACAACTTGCTGTAAAATATATGACATTGTGTCCATTTTGCAGATGGGAAATTGAGGTCAGAGAACTGCCGTTTTGCGTAATACCAAAATGTGAAGCAACAGTAATGCAGTTATTCCACTTCCCAGAAAGATTCCTTTCAACCATACCAGCAAATAAGCATGAAGACTGGCAAAGTCCAATTCAGTTTGAAATATTAGATGTTTTTCAAAAGAAAATTGATCCTGGAGGACCATACATAAGTTACTAAACCTAAAAGTTACTTAAAAAATAGAAACAATGAAAATACAAATACAGATTTTTCACTGTTTTCTCCTGTTGCTGTTTGCTGATATCAACCTGAGTTCTTGGTGGAAAGCAAAGGACACTTCGGCACACGTGAGTTAAAGGACAGCTACATCCCAGATCCATGAGTAATATCAAACCATGAAGATGATGGTGGAGCCAGAACTACTAAGGGTTCATTAAACTGTTAAAATATTAATATTTTGTTGTTGTTGCTTTTCCTTCCAAATCAGTGATTTCAGCAAAAGGCAAACAAATGCCCTCCAGCTACAGAGTTTCTTTGGAATTTCCTTTTAGCATCAGCAGTGCTGCCTTTACTAGAGCTATTGATGAGCTGCAGATTTGAGCAGCTAGTAGGGTCTCCTGTTCGGTCTCTGTGGTCCCTGAACAGGGTTCACTACCAGAAAGTTATTTTATAGCTATAGGCTCAAGTTGGAGAAGGAGAATTGGGAAAGGAGAAAACATGGGATTTACAATCCCTACACTAAAACTTTATTTAGTCATTTCTTACCAATTCTTTTCCTTTCTAGGATTCAGCAGCTCCAAAGAGTATGTCCCCATCTTACTACAAACAAAACAACAGCTTTTTTCCACTGATGACGCCTGCAAAACTAGAGAAGAAACTTGCTATTTTCCCCCTAATAAAGTAAAACAGGCACAGACAGTTTAAGCAATTTCAATCTAACCATACTGGAAATTTCTGAAATCTTCCAGGTCTTGCTTTGGCACCGTAAGCAACAGAAAATACTTTCTATTTCACATGAGTATTTGCAAGGAGAGAAATTTATTTTCTTTACTTCAAAGGAGCCATCGTTTCATCCAAGAGAAAAAGAATCCTTTTAAAAATAATGAAATTATTATTCTAACAACATTTACCCCTCAATTTGAGCACAAAACGCACCGCAATTCTCACATTTGTTCATTTGCAGTTTATGCAATTAGGTTTGCCTGCAGTACACAAACATACGCAGAAATAGACCTTCCAGGGTGCTACACTCCTGCAGCACACCAGCCTTCCCATCATCGTGAAACACCTAGCAAAGCATGATGTTTACAGCTACCTTTGTACTCCAAATGTAGACTTTTTGACCCTCCAACGCACCGCAAGCTTTCTGGGATCCTTCACATGACCTGACGGTGGCTGACTGCTCAGCGCTGGAAATAGCCCCGTCATGGATCATGGGAACGACACTCATCTTGGAATGGCATTTGCCTTATGATGATGGTTAATTATCCTGCAATGGCAGTTGCCTTATGATCTACTTCATGTCAATCAACCAGACAAGGTTTCTGGTCTACTCTCTACCAGACTCTTGCTAAAAAAGGAACCAAATAAAAACCAAAATAAACACAAGGTGGTGGGTTTTTTTTTTCCTCCCAGAGTGTCAAGGGGCATTGCCCCCATGACGAGATATCCCTTCCACTTACCTATCTTGAGCTTTAGTGCCAAGAACGTTACCAAACTGAAATATGTCTTCTCTCCAATAGCGTTTGTTTAGTCTGTTGAATCTAAGCAAATGTTAACTCTTTTCAAGCAAAGATAATTATCATATAGCACACAGGGCTGATAAAAGTCCCTACATAGAATGGATCCTGTTATAAACACCTGATAGCTGACCCAAACATCACAACGATTCTTTCTAACGATTTCAGTTAATTTCTATTGACAAATGACAGCACAAATGCTGTTGCTCTACCTAGTGCAACCCCACTGATTGCAGATACCCACAGCTGTACTTGTGCTACAAAACACAGATGCAGAATCCAGTTCTAAACGTTTGTCGTTATTTTTGTGTTTTGCTGATGGTCTATTACTCTGAACCAAGAGCAGATTGCTGTCAAGTGACATCCCTGAAAATCAGTGAGCAGTTTGTATTTGGCAGTCAAGGCCAGGGAGGCAGATTGATGAATAGTGTAGAACACTGTAATAAAAGACCTTGATTCATATCGGGAGGAGTGTATTTGATGGGAAGTGTTGTGTTTACGCCACACTAACAAGTATGCAGATTGAGTAGATAGTGTCATCATCTTCATCATTCGTGCTCATCCATTCCAATAAACAATGCAGTTTTGTGGTCGACAGAACTCAGTGCAGTATCTCAAATGGATGTAGAAACATTTGCACATAAAGCCACTCAAGCTCTCCTTTCTGAGGGGGGACTTGCTTCGCCCTCATTTTTTATTTGCCACGAACTTGATCAAGGTCACTGAAAAAGTCTATGGGAGATCCTGGAAAAGAGCCTGTTTTTCTTGTACTCAAATCACCAAAACATTTAACCCTGAAAAACTGCTGAGTGGATCACTATAAAATGAAAATAACATTAAAGGAATTTCCACGTCCAAGCTCATAAACCCACAGAATGGCTTTGTCTTAGTCTTGTTTTCTTTAATTTTATTATTTAGATCATTAAGTCTTTCCTTCTAAGAAATCATAAACAGGAGCTGAGTGTTTCACACTCTAATTAGACAATGTACATAATTTGTGACTAGAAAAAAAATGTACTAAGACTGATGCCAGAATTAGAAAAGAAGCCAAAGTGACGAGGGACACGACTTATTTTGAAATACAAAAGGAACGCAGTACGTAACTGTATTAAGATCCCTTCGGAAAATGTCACACAAGTACTAAAATAGCTTTTCTCCTCAGTTTTCTGTTTTGGTTAAAACAAAGTTAGAGACTCTGCTGGACTTATTTGCAGTTGCAAACAGGCTGTATCTGGCAGATTATGAAGACAGCCCTAATTTGCCTGATTTTTGGAACCTCTTTCATCATTACTCCTACTTCAAACAAAACTAATCATGTCTAGAAATAGTGGAAATTAACGTAAAGACATTGTGTTAAAAGTAAAAGATAAACTGGAGAGAGTGGGAATTTAAACAGCAGACAGCCTGGAGGCCAGGGGAGATGCTAATAGTGTAAGACGGCGTTTCAAAGGGGTTAGTGAAAGCCACTTTCAAAGAAGGCAAAGAAGATGCTGCAGGCATCAGAAGATACCACCTCTCCAGTAGGATTTGCACTTCTCTGCAGGAGCATCTTTCTCGACCTCATGTCTCTGGTGGAGAGCCAAGCAGGTTAGCTTAGATCTCCAGCTGAGTGGAACAGAGAAAGGCTCACAGGGGCTTAAGTTACCACTTTGTCAACCAAACTAGGACCTCCACAGGGACCAAACAGATCCCCTTAAATCACATAAGCTTTGGGTAGTTGATTGTACCAGACCAGGGTGCAAAAGAAGCCTAGTAGAGCTGGTGCTGCTCTTGATGGTGTCTATACACTGGAGGTGACTCCTTTCTCCCTTGTACCCCAGGTTCAACGCTTACCTTGGTTGCAATGATGACAGGTCAAAACATTTCCTAGGAAAAAGCCCAGAGCTCACACATTACACAGCAAGAGAAGACAGTCTAATTGGGAGAGATTCATTAGTCACACCCTTGCTGCAACCCCCCATTTTAATGATAGCTTTGGAGGAACAGGGAAATCATATATAAAGTTTTGCATGTAAGGAATGATTCTTATTCAGGATCGCTTATTATGTGTGGACTACGTGAAGTTCCTTTAGGAGCTCTTGGTAGAGCTGCTGTCTACAGATTGTAAAAGTCCTCTCTGAGTCAGCTGCTGTCATTTGCAGGGCTGCATTAAGCCTCCAGACTCGAGGCCCTGTTAATTGTTTATATGCTCTTGAGCCTCCCAGTTGGCAGACCTAGAGGCAGCACATTGCACAGCTCATGGAGAGAAATTGCCTATAAAAGAAAACTACGGACATTCATAGCTTCAAGCAAGCTATTGTATTACACTCAGAATAGAAAACACTCCCAAAAAGCTGAAATCTATCTGAAGAACTTTCACAAAAGAAAAAATAAATATATTAGCATCACAGTGAATTTCTGGTTCCTGCTGGCAACAATGACATACAAAATCCACATAAATTATCAAAATATTAATTGTTTCCTCCAAAGCGATCATTTTGAAAACAAGTTAATTATAGGCTTACTCCTCCAAATTGCAATTGGTGATGGAAAGCGGTCATTACACAAATTATTTTAAATATACCTCCTCCAAAGGCACACTGGCTGACTGCCCTGAGGCACAGAGCAAAATAATCTGCAGAGACAAAGCACAGTGAATTGGGAAGCTAACCAAGAATAGGACATGAGGGAGCAAATATTCCACCCCACTTTTGTTTGCTGTTTGCTTACTCAGATGTTTTCCCTTACACTATTTTTGATGGCTTTGAAATAGAGCACGAATTTCTTTTCATTGATACAGTTTCATCGGTATAGTTTCCTTTATTAAACTAAATGGTTCTTTAATAAAAATGGTAACAACAAAAAAAAAAAAACAGAAGAATGGCAGTTTATGGGAAAAATGAACTTCAATGCAGAAAATGAGGATTGGCAGCAATATATTGAAACTCCAGGCCAATGTTTCCTCGCATATAAGATTATAGAGAACAAATAAATCAATTTCCCTAATGTTTAAAGTGGTAGAGCTTGCCCTGTCTTAAGCAGTTTATAGCAGCCTCAGAAACCAAGAGATAAAACTTCAGATGTGCAAAGGATTGTAAAAGAGTCATACATATCAAAACCAACATCACTGTGAAATATTTCATGATTGGAAGAGGCAATATGATATTATAGCTGTATGATACTACAACTGTGTATATGACAGGCTAAAAGACTAATGGAATATTGTCCATTTGGAGATGTCCTAGAGGATATACTGAGAGATTGAATGTTCTGTTAATAATGAGAGATTTCAAAGACAATTCCTGACAAAAGTGAATTTAAAGCAGCCCAAAGCAGTAGAATTAACAAGATCAATGGAAACAGCAATGAAAAAAAATACCGTATCTGCTCTTAGAATGTAAATAGTCAAACCGATTCAAACAAAATGTAAAGCTAAGTGGAAGGGGCTCTAAACAATTCATTTAAGTATCTCAACATTAGATGCCAAGGAAAGAAGCATAGAGATCAAAGGCAGGCACTAGCCTTGAAAAAGAAGAGAAACTCCATCCAGAAAGATGGAGGACAGGAGGAGCAATTGTCTTACGGCTAAAGGAAGGCCAGTAAGTACCACAGCCTGTGTAAAATGGAAGAAATGGATTGCTCAGTTTTAAGAGGAAAAGGCTATAAAAGGACACTTTATCTCCCATCTTCAGCTAGACCGTAAGAAGATGTAAAGAAAGGCCAAACCAGACTCATCAGAGACATACATATTGCAGTGCAAGAGTGAGGGTAGTAAGGACGGGTAGTTATTTCACTTCAGGAAGGATCAGAGTCCATCAGGGATGTCTCCAGGTCACCATAGGTGAGAGTAAGTCCTTTATGCCACAGTTACGGGCAAGATGACTATTACATTTGTAATAAAATTCCCTTTTTACCCATACTGAAAGCCTCTTCGCATTGTGGCAGCTTACAAATCTCTTACAGGACCCTTCAAGCAAGGGCGTGCTGGCCATAGCAGATGTCTGGCTGCAGTGCTGAGCCAAGTCACACACCGGTACAAAACGATCTACAAAGCAGGCCCTTCAGCAGATGTTTCAGTCACTTGTCTGGTCCAGACCCTGCCTCTGCGAAGCACTGAAGGGAGGGCTGTGCTGCTCGCTAACACATCGACCAGATACAAGAACAGGCCTCTCGGAAAAGAGCTTTTTCTGCTCCTCTAGCAGCAAGGCATACGGCAGAGCCAACCTAAATACGAGAAACTGTAACCCCCTGTTAAAGACAACGGCAATTCTCTGACAGCTCAGTGCAGGGGAGGGGAAAATACCCGGCAGCGGGTATTTATTTCACTGAGGTTTCCACTAGATTAGCCGGATGCCTCCGCTGCTCCTAGTAACCCCCGCATCGCGGTCCCAGGTCGCCATGGAGACCCACCCAAGCAGCAGGCCGCTCCGCACGGAGCTCGCCCAGTTTCCTCGCTTTTCAGGCCTATTTTGGCCTCCTGGTTGCCAGGTTCTCTCTAAAGGGAGAGGAAGGGCTGCTCAGCACAAGTTGGGGAAAGAATGAAAGTAAAACAGCCTTGTTGTCCCAACAACATTTCGCTCTAAGTAAGGATTCGCCCTTCAAATACTCCTTGTTCCTCGCACTCGGAAAGGGACCTTACACCATATGTTGCAAATAGCAACCGTATTCCTTAAACTTCCCACTATCAATCTCAAATCCACGGAATGAAAGCTATCAGTTATACCCTACAGTACCTAATCCTTTCCCAGAGAGACTGAGGCTTCCTGAGTGTTCAAATCTGGACTTATTGAAATAAAATTAAAAAACATATCAGAAGCAGCAGAAAACTATTTCAATAGCATTGTTTAAATGTTGTTCATTTACTCTTATATTGTTTCTATCAGGAATAGCAAGGTATGATAAGCAATTAGAAAAGACCCTTTAAAAAGCTACATGATGTTGCGTTATGCTTTTTTCTACACATTACCCAAGGCATTTATCTTTAAAACATCAGATCAATTAAAATATGTGATGGCTGGAGGATAACAAGACCTAGCCATACAACTATTTGACATTTAGACTAGTAGGCTTGATTATCAAGGGTATATGAAATGCGATAGATTCTTTGCTTCATTTATGTCCTTTTTTATTATTTTTTGTCAAAGCCCTAGAAAGCCAATTGTGAAAACTAAAGCAGTAGTGTCAATTACGTTCAGCTAAATCCTAAATTTAGGCTGGAAGTGGCTTGTACACCAGTTACACAGCTGTTCTATGTACATTCCACTTTATTATATTACATGTTTCCGGTAGCACTATATATCATGCTAAATTTTATAACCTGACAGTGTGAAGTCAAAGTCAAAGGGAGAAGAAAAGTTAAAAATAATTCACCTAAATAAAATTATCATTTCTATTTCTGAGAAAGAAATCCCAGCATTTTAATTGAAAAGTTAGATAACTTTGCACATTACCCCCAGTCATTTGAAAACTGACAATTCTAAGCAGTATCTACAATTCTAGAGTTCAAGATAAGCATCAAATGGGTCTAAGGACTATTTGAATATTTTTGTCTACTAGACTCAAAACTACTAGTCTGGGCCTGCTAGGCCTACGCTTGCGGGCCTGCTAGGCCTGCACTCAACCGTTTCTCCTTCTACATCTTCCCCTTCCTTAGTGAAGGCAAAATAGGGAGCTGGAGCATTTGTATCTCTAGCAGATGACATCCCGCTTCTTAATAGGTATTTTTCAGGCCTACCATAGCCTTTTAAGCAACAAAACAGATTAAATGCTTTTGAAATATGCAGCAAGCCTGTTCCAGAATATCCACTCATAGCTTTTTGGTCCTGTCCACTGTTGCTGCAAGGCTCACAAACATTGTTCATAGCATTTTTTTTTTTCTCTCACCAAACCATGTCATTCAGCCTCAAAAGCCTACCTAGAAAATTACATCTCAATAGCCTTAGCAGCCCTCCCATCTTCCAAAGGCTTTGCACAAGTCCATTTTTCATCCCTGTTACTGCAGGATATTCCCTCACCACCCTTTAATGCAGTCAGAGTAACTTGGAAATTCACTCAACATGATAATAAAATGTCCCATGACAATATAACATATGTGAATTTTACATGAGAGCCTTGCAAATAATTATGTGGCTGATCAGAAGGGAAATAAAATCCTTGCCATCCTATGATCACATAAGGCTCAAACAGATAAGTCACTGTTTCTGTAAACTGAGAGTTTTGGGGAGCACAAAACACAATACAAAGGAGAACCAGGTGATCTTCACACCGAGCCTTCCAGAAAGGGTGTGAGAAGCTCACACTCAAGGTTTTCCCGAAAAGTTAGTTCTCATTAACCAAGAAAATGTGCTTCCAGCATGTGCATTTGCAGCACAAGTAGTGATTTAAATTGCTTGCAAGTAGGATGGTTTTCTTTTCTAGGATCAAAATAAGCGAAAGAAAATGCTTGGCCAGTTGAGCAGCTGAAGAGTCACTTGTGCAGATAGGAGACCTGGGAGATGGGAATTCACAACCTAGTATCCCAAAGGAGAAGGTTATAGGAAGAAAACAGCCTGGAAAGTCTGGACACTGTCACCAATGAAAAGGCTGGCTAGAAACAATGCAATCTGGCCAGCCTTCCTGCCAGGCCTGTTTTCCACTAAATGTTTTTAGGTAACATCTGTATTCCTGAGAATTGTTTTGATATCATAGAATCCAGTGAAAATAGAAATGAAATTCCACATCCAATAATGCAGACTAAGAGAGAGAGAATTTAAAATCCATTTTGCACCATTTAGGAATCACAGAACCACAAAAATGAACACAAGAAAGGAATAAAAGTGCCTTTCAAAGGCTCAAAGAAAATTTATCTCCAGTAAGTAAAGAAATCATAAACCAAAGAAACATTAAAATCAACAAAGATTGAGGCAGAATATAATACTGAAACTTAAGTACAACTTCTGACAAAACCTGTCGTCTTAGCACCACCTGAAACTTTTTTTTCTGGTCATTTTATCTAAGAAAGGTTATTGTAAAACTGAAGGAAGCACAGATCACACACTAAACAAAATTTAAGAAGTGATAGTTTCTAGTAAAAGATGAAGAAATGAGCACACACCACCAGTTTGTATCTCCTTGCTTCCACTCTCTTTTCATGGAAAGTTCTTGGCTGCTACAGAAGAAATCATTTGAATTTGGTCTCATTTTTGGCTGCTACAGGAAAAATCATTTGGATCTGGGTCTCAAATCTAAAATTAAATCTAATCTTAAACAAACAAACAAGTTAGCAAAAATCACCCGCCAGCAGACACCAGAGACTGCTCCTTACGAGTTAAAGTTAAATTTGCCAACATCTCTAATGCTGCTTATTTGATTCATACCACTCTTTAGTCTTCACTTAAGCTGTGGTTTCCAAAGGTCTGATTCAATGAAAAATCCTTAAGTCAGGTACCAAAAATTGCATGGTTTCTTGAATGCAAGGTAAATGGAAAAATTCACAGGTAATCTGAAATACTCATCCAAATCCAATAAGTTATAAAAATAGAAGAGCTGATAAGAAACTGAACTGGCATTGGCCAGCTACAGGAAGCTCAGACTGACATTTGCTACTATTGAAAAGGACAGCAAAAGCAGCCTTTTCAAACTTCCAGCCTGAAAGTTTTCGGTTTCACAGGCTACAGATTATAGAGGCTGCTCCAAAGACCATTTAAACCATATTTGCAGAATAGCTCAGCATCTAAGAAAGCACTAAAATAAGTTGCAAGATTTGCAAAATAGTTCACTATGATGAGATCAAGTCCATCTTGAATTTTCATCTTTCATTTATGCACTGAAGTTAGTGGTTATTACTTTCAAAAATGTGCTATTTGTGGTGCGGAACTTTGTATGTGGGATTGCCCTTCATTTTACTCACGCTGGCATCAATGCCAAGTTCTTCTAAAATGGCTATAGCCTTTGGGTCCAATGTTCTATTTTATTAAAATTAAAAATATACAACAACTTTTCTCTCTTTTTCCATGCTTGCACACGCTTCTTTGCAAGCTGATAAAAGTCTCAGAAAGGCTGATTTATTAGAAATAAAGAACAATACAAATTGTTTGCTACAAATAGGCAGCAATAACTAGCTGCCTAAATCCCTCTGGGTGCTCAGGCAGGTCGGTGGATAGGAGAGGGGCCACTAGCCAAACTAGACATGAGAAGTTACTGGATGTGCCATAGAAAATCATTGGACATGGCAGTTACCGTAGTGAGAAACCGTGGGAGTGGTGGCATTTCACCAGTGTTTAAGGGGCAGTTGTATGTGAAATGGCCAAAATGCAAAGATAACTGAAGGGACCTTTGGGGAGTAAAATCTTACAAGGCAACCTAATCACACCTGCACAACCTTGCCCAAAATATTATAGCAGACCAGAGTTACATAGGTAATGGCATCATGAACTCCAAATTCAGGTGCAAATATAGCATACTGGGACTTATGGGGGGAAAGGTGCTTAATAACAGATTATTTATCTGGGAGGAGACTAAAAGAGAGAAAAGGGGGGATAAAGGCAGGAAAATAAATGAAGACTGAGAAGCAGGCATAGATAAGGCACATGAATGATACAGAGCTGTCAATGGGTGCCTGTAGCCCAGTTCTGTGTGTAGTTTCCACAGCTGGACCAGGATAATAAACCAAACTTGTTGGCATGACCTTACCTCATGAGTGAAACCTGCTACTAGAGCCAGGAGGACAGGGAAGGGGCAGCTGTCCCTCGAGGGCAGAACCTCTTGGATGGATAGATGGAGCATCCTGAGGATGCCTGTTCCAGGTGTGTCCGCATCCGGCTCTTCCCAAGCAAAATGCACGCTGGCTCTTTGGAATTTTACACAGAGTAGGATTTCACGTAGGTGACAGACATTTTTCATCAAAAAAATGAAGTATCTGTAAAGCAGAAAGTAGTCAGTTACACGCAAAGCATTCCAATTAAGAAAAAAATCTACTGCAGCATCTTGAAGTCTGCATGTTTCATACTTTCCTTAGACAAACCTCCTCTGAAAAATAGCAACTGTGTTATATGAAAGAAAACACAGCATGGGAAACATACCTCAGCTAGAGTCCTCAATCTATAGGCGAGAAGAAAGACACAAAGCCTGTCCTGAGGGCATTGTCCTACGCAGTGCCATTCTCCAAACTTGTTAAACTTTTTTCCTATCATGAAGAAAGAGCAGGTAAAGAGCGCCTTGCAGGAAGAAGGAACAAGAGTGAGGAGAAAGCCCCCAAACCACCACTAAAAATAAATTACATGACCACCCTTTAATTGGACAGAAGCCTCACATAATAGAGCGGGAGCCAGGAGGTTATTTGTTAACCTCCTTGTGCTTACACGTTCTTTTAGCAAAGGATTTGAGGAAATGAGCCTTCTAATAGTGGGACTGCTATTAGCTGAAGCTACTGCAATATGTGGCTATTTTCCTTCACCAACACTTGTCATAAATGTAAAAAGTGATTTATACCAAAGGAATAAAAAAGGTTGGTTCAAGATCAGCCATAAGCACCCTGATACGTCACCCTAGGACTGGCCCTTCGTCTCTGATGTGCACAGTCAGAAAAGAATCAAGAATAAGATCTTGCTATAGGGTTAAGTGAAGCTCCATTACCATAAACCCTCCTTACCTCATAAACCATCACGCGTTAAACTCTCAGCTCTTGAGCTGCTCGGTAGCTCCTGCCTCCGAGATGAAGAGTTCCTGATTTTGTTTCTAAGTAATGAAGTGCTGACTGCTCCCATCGTCTTGTCAGGCGCTTTCCCCGACCGGCGCTGCCCTCCTTGACACCATTCAATTAGCCCATCATCAAAGCCTGCAAGCAGAGCAGCCACGCAGCCAGGCACGCTGTAAACGCCTCTCCTGGATGCTCACTCGGCTGCTGCACAAGTATCAGGCAGACCTCACGTTCTGAAGGGCTTCACTTTTTAGCCTTGTCTGTATGCTTAAAGCCCTCTCGGTAATCACATTCATTAGGCGCTCTCAGCTCCAGCAATTCCTCTTCAATCAAAACAAGTGACCATATGAAAAGCCTATTACAGTCGCACGCCACAGGTAGCGGACACATTTGTTGCTATCACTCCAAGGGAAACCCTGAAAAGGCTCGTCCAGTTAACAGGAGTGCAAGCCATTTCTGCGCCCTTTTCTTACCTTAAAATGAATATTCACTTAGCTTTTTTGTTCACATAGCACCATACAGTTTACAGTCTTCTAAATATGAGTGAAATCAGACCTGTTCATTGCGAAGGAACGATTTACAATGATTAAAAAAAGTGATTCTACTAATGATCTTGACCTTCAAATTCTTTCCAAGTGGTAAAAGGAAAAACTTGGTTCACGCTAGATTTTAGGCTCGTTACCTTACCAGGTATCCGAGACATTTGCCAGACAGATATTTCCAAAGAGAATAGAGGCCGATTCCTGGATGACTTCAAGGACATTGGTGGCTCCAGCTTCCTTGTTATCCAAGACTAACAGAGATGTTACCACTCAGACAAACCATCCACAGGTTTCTTCAAAGCGTCCAAGGCACAAATTAAAATGGTTTCTATAACCCCAAAATAGCATCCAGTGGGTGTTTGGAGATAACAGAACCAGGCACAAACTACACTCCAAAACTTTGCTCCCAAAGGGCCTTATCAGTGTTGTAAAAGCCTGCAGTCCGCTGAAACGATGCAGCCAAAAAAAACACTCGCAAGAACAGCCCCCAAAAGTTGTTTCTCACAGGATTTATGCTCACTGAGAAAGTAACATGTCCCATTGACGTCTTAAGATATATCTGTGTACAGACTTAAGAGTAAATCTATACTGTAATATTAGAAACCTTGTTAATTAGCCCAGGTTAGATTGATCCAGTACAAAAATAAACCAAAATTGTTTTTCAAGACCCTCATTCATTGGGTTATTATTAGATTATCTTCTAATACAGTTAGTTTCATACACATATGACTCAATAAAGCTGTTACAATATTCATACCCATTTTATATTTCTAGGTATATTTCTACACCATTTTATTCAAAAGCGAGGAATTTCAATAAATCATAACTTTTTACTGAATAAGCTGAACTTAGTTTTCAAAATGGAGATGTTAGAATGCCAGGATTCTAAAGAATATGCAACTTCTAGTCCCTCACAGTGCATTGCTATGGAGAATCCACCATCATATCAGCCAAGAACATCTGTGAACAACAAACAGGGCCATATTACTCGTTCCTCTCCATGACTTTGAGCAGATAATGCGATTGGTAACCATGCTAATGGCAGAACTTCACTGCAGCAGCTCATGATTCCCTGTTCTGATGCTCATTTGCCCAATCTCCAGAGGTTGTGCAAGATGATTTCTATCAGATGATTGTGTAAAATATTAATGGATGGCAGCAGAAGGAATATACTATGGTAAATCTGAATGATTTTGAGAAATACGGAGCACCTAGAGCAACATCTTTTCATAAATAAACAAGAGAAATGATTCATTAATAAATGAATTTTGTAGCCCCTATCACAGCTCCTAAAAAAAACAAACAAGCTGGCACTGTTTAAATGTTTGACATGGAGATACCAACATCAGAAAGAGAAAAATTTAGTTTCTCAAACATTTGTTCAACTGAAGTACTCAGCGTTTAAACCTGAACTTCAGTTATAAAGAAAGAGCTTTTCTTTCACAATGTAAAGGGACCATTTGCTGACAGAAAGGGGTTTGCTTTAGCATAAGAACCAGCCACAGATCGTGGCCAAGGGCCTTGCTGAAGAAAGAAGCACATGTTTTCTTACCAGGAGAGACATGAGACACAAAGACCATATAACAATTCTTATTTTCAAAATTGGTTTTGTATACCAAAAAGAAAGTGCAAAAAATTGTGCAAATTCCCCAAATTCTCTGAAGAACACACAAGGTCCAAAGGAGAATTTTCAAGGAGAAAGCCGCATCGTTAGGAACATCGTCTGTGTGTAAAGATGGATTCAGAAGTGACGTGGTAGTGTCACTCTCATAAGGAGGAGAACATTCCCCTGACAGCCTGCAGGCCAAAAGATCTGATGTCAGAATGCGAAAAAAAAAAAAAAAAAAAAAAAANAAGTTTTATCAGAAAAAGGGAAATATTAAAAAAAGAAAAACTACTTTAAAAAGAAAATAATTTATTCCATGGTTCAGCCTTCAAATGAAAATAGTAATTGTTCATGCAGGAACTATCTACTCATTCTACAGGAGGCAGAAAAACTCATGGCTAGAAAATAGGCTTGCATTCCCTGCTACCAATAGAGAGAGAACATAAAAAGTCATTCCAGACTTTTATTTTATTCATCAAGGGCTACAACTGCTGAGGATATTAAAAATTATATCACAGTTTTCACTTGAAATAAACTTTGCACTTCATCCGTTGAATTATTATGAAGAAAACCCTTTGGATGAAATCCATAGCACCAAAACAACACTACATTGCACACAGAAGATGAAAACCTTAGTCGTTTTATCAGAAATACATGAAAATTATACTTTGCTTGTTCTTCGTAGCGTGTGACCAAAATGAGGGACAAAGCAGAGCAATTAATGCCAATTAATATTGTCTGTAGCACAGAATGATCATTAATCTTGGCTGACACCAGCCAGAAATTCGCATGTTCGCCACAGGTGGAACAAGTCCATAGGCACAGAAGGGAATCTCCAGACACTGCTGGTATTTTTAACTTCAAACATTTTAATTAAAGAGTGGTGTCTTTACCATAAATATTTAGAAACATTGCACCAGAGCCCACTTCCTGCTTAAAAATAAACATATTTTGGCTATTAGCATTCCAATTCGAAGTTTAATTGCCTTCGTTCCACTCGGGCTTCTATAAATCAAGCGCTTCTGTTTTGCCTCCAAACTCTCAAATATCTGGACAAAAGGAAGGTTAACTAAGGCTGAAGCTAAAATATTCATTCTCATTCCCCATGATTCCCTATGATTCCCAGGAAAAACTTCCCCATGGCTTACAAATAGACGGCTTCGGGCCCTTCAGCCCAATGTGCTTCTATAACTGCATTAACTAAGGGCAACGCAGAATTTGTGCCTTCGTTTTTTCTATAGCCTGAATAAATGTAGATATAACAAAATATTACCAAATCTTCACGAAAAAAATATAAAATTTTTATAGCTTCATTGTATAAATGCACTTGTGGCCCATTACAGTGCTAAAGTTAAAAAATATATATATTCATAACAACCAATATCACAAGCATAAATTCAATCCATAAAACACATTTTTGTCTTTGCATGGTATTTTATTTTCTGTTCTGTATTTTGACAGTGACTGCAGCTCACTGAAGAAAATGAGCTTCAGTTCACAGTCACCAGGCACCAAAATAAAAGAAGTGCTCCTGCTATTTCCCTAAACGATTAATAAATTGTTTTATTTGTCTGCCAAGGTTTAGAAAGAAATGTTAAATGTGTATTCTTACAAGTTCAAAGACATGCAGAACTGATCCACAAGAGCTGAGCTGTGGGATTGGCCAGGACTGGAATACAGGGAAAAGACTATAAAAATCCTCTATAAAAATTGGAAAAGCAGAATAAGTGTGAGCTATTTTACAGCATCAAACCTGGGTCATTAAAAATGGTTTGGGACAAGGGCTTGGGCTGCACGCGGTAACTTCTAGGAGGACTGAGCTCGTGGACACTGCTAAGCATTTGAGGATGCAAGTAACAACCTGGCCAGAAGTGTCCTCCAGGAGGCTGCAACTCCGGGCTGGATCAGTCCTGCAGTTTTAATGCCTAACGTTAGCTGCGAATAAGCTTAAGCCATAATCCTCTTTCCCCCAGACACACTAGACTACCTAACACAGGTGTCTAATCCTCTCGGAAGTCGGTATAAAAGCACTTGAGACCACATTCAGATTTTTCTTACAGAACTGAAAATTTGATGAGAATTCATGATCCATGTTGGGCTCCAAAATCTCCTCCAAACCACCTTGCAATCGGTGCAATAAGTGTCACGAGACCAGAAGAGAAGGACACGCCACTCGCTTTCCTACTCCAGACTTCCCCCTGCTCCCCAGGGTGCACAGCAGGAACGATATCCTACCTTAAATGCCACCTGAAGGCCACTTTGGATGCCACCTCACATCCAAGAACATTGTCTGACCACTTGGTCAGACCAATACTGAATTTTTGGATTGGAATTGCCCCCCTTAATAAGTTTCTTTTGAAATGGATTCTGCCATGGCAGATTTTAACACACAAAACAGCTACGATATCTAAATATGTTTAAAAATACTTAACAAGATGCTGTTTAAGTCTGAGCTAAAACTGAATCCATCTGGAAACTGCCAAGATGTAACGCGTGAAATAAGCCAGTGCATTAAACAGCTCACAGAAAAAGTATTTTCATTAAATATATACTTTTATTAAATGTGTTTCTATTTCCCTCCCTCTGAAAGAAAGCCTAATAAAATAAAGGATTTCCCAAGTTTTCTTAAAAGAAATATTATATAAAATGTCTAAGAAATATAGAGTCAGTTACAGGCCAGAGTCTATGACATATATGAACATTAACCCCAAATGTAATCAATCATAAGCCGAGCTAAGGCCAAGGAAAAAGATAAGGGAGTGCAATGCTCTGCCTGCCAGGCTGAGAGGGAGGAGTTGAGGGCATATGAAAAATAAACACAAGTATAATTATTGGAATATTAAAAATAAACACAAGTATAATTATTGCTGGTCTTTTCCCTCACATTTAGTACAGTTTTTTCCTTTGGTGCAGGGAGCTCCAATTTGCTTCCAGATGTCACCAAGTGACACCACGGTGTTTCAGTGGGACCATTATCCACCACATAAAACCAACTCTTCAGAAGGAGAGTCCAAGAATTACTTTTAGCGGCAGATTTTAAATCAAAATGCTGGCCTTTTGCTCTATGCAGACCACAAAAGAGCTTAAGTCATCTGTATAAAACTTGACTGTGATATAAGGAAAGGACCATCCTGCTGTAGCGTTTTGGGGGAGCCAGGAGCCTTGGCCTGCTCCTCTCCTAATAAACCAGACGTTATCTCACTAGGGTAACAGGACACAGTGCTGTAGCACAGCTGGCACATCCTGTGTTAAACTATGGGGACAAATAGGAAATTGCAGCAAGTCTTGAGAATCGGGGAACCCAAACAAGCTCCATAACAATTCTCCTCTTGCAACAGAGTAAAGATTTTGGTCTTTTATTGGGAAGCTCAACGAAGAGAATAGGTAAGCAAGTTAGATATAAAGTTTTCAACCTAATCAGACTAAGCTGACAGGATGCAAAAAGAACTCGATACAGGAGGAGGAGCTGAAATGGATTATTTTAAAACCTCCCATAGGCTCTTGCTAATCATACCAGACTACTACTCATAACTTAAATTATTCATTGGTGAAGAATAAAAGTTTAATCAATAAAACCAGGGTCAAGTCACCAATACTAGAGGCTCAGAAATAAAGATGCTTTGAAACCCAAGTGCAGGATGTTGTGTTTTGAATGAAAGTGTAATATCTTCTCCTGTTCCTATATTCACTAATATAATAAACCACCACCTCACCTGACCTTTGCCTTCCCAGCTTTGAAAGACAGTTTACGAAAACCCCTAGTATTACTTGAGTTCCTTACGACTACTGGGGTATGTAAGGTACCTTCAAGACTACTTAATGCCACAGAGACAGCTCTTGGTCTTCCTGCAGAGCTATTTGTAGAGCATCAGCTGCAAGAAAGAAGCTTCTAAGGAGACTAAGCTGCAAAGCTGATCACCACCGTTTACTTTGTTGTCCTCTGCACTGGTACCCCACGATACGACACCAGACTCTAGTGCGTATTGATACTGCATCCTCTCCTAATTGACGGGGCCACAGGCAAGGGTTAAGTTATTCTGCGTTGCTGTAATTATAGAGCAGAGGGACCTTTCCCCGCGCCGGCAGGAAAGGCTGGCAGTTGCAGTCACTGCACACAGCAATCATCGCGGCACTGACGGCGGCTGTCAGCACGCGGGGCACTCTGCAGATAGAGAGCAGAAATGCCAAACCTAAGACAAATGCTCTCGGAATATGCAATAAATCATATTAGCTGTCTCGTGCTTCTCCTTGGTGTATTGACTGTGATTAAAATAAACTAATTAGAACCATAATCATCCTGCACTGAAACAGAAAACAAAGATGTGAGTTATGCAACACGATCGTGGAGCAGTTTTTCACAATCAAGCAGGATCAGATCTTCAAACCTACTTGGAGGCCACCCTGTGCCACATGCTCTAGGGGACCCTGCGTGTGCAGAGGCGTTGGACTAAATCATCTCTAGGGGTCCCTTCCAACCTTCAGGAGTCTGTGATTCTATGGACAGCCAGTAAGAGCCGCAGGGAGGCTCTGGGACCATGTGGCACGAGGAAGCCAGGGGAGGTCGCAGCATCTCGCAACACACGTTGGCCTCTGCTGGTCAACTACTCATACTTGTTTCTACAGTCATGTTAACCAGCATAAGAAAGTACAAATTATGCCATCTGACATGCAAGATCTTCTTTCTTATCTTAAAATCTATCAATTTACATCTTACCATATTGAGATGTATTTGACAGTTTTGTGACTTCACATGCTCATCAAGTAAGAGCCAAAATGGTTAACACTTTCCCATATTACAGTGTGGAGAGGGCTACATGGCAGAGCCATATTAAAATACAACGTATAACCAGCTACCCAAAGACACTTGGGCATACTGGGAGTGTCCTGGCAAATCCAGGGAGGCCTGCAGGACTCCCGAGCTAACTCCAAACCTTTTAACCCCTCTGAATTCTTAGAGCTCAGATATTGTCAGCCTCTCAATGGGAATATTCACCCTAGCCGAAATACAGGGTGTCCCAGGGCAGGCTGGAGAGAACCGCAGGGTTGCACCTCGTGCTGGAAGCAGGTGCCATGCAGCAGCCCTGCACATTTTGTCATTTAACAAGGTTTGTACTTTGCTCGGTGCCGGTCACTCAGCATTACATCTTCATCACTTCATGCCAATTTTACGCTGATTTAACTCCATCAATTTTCCCTCTACCTTTAAATGGTTTATTTCACATTCCCAGGGAAGTACGAGAGGGAGCATTAGGGTCCTTCCTGGGGTCAGTTCCTAATACACTCCTGGTGCTGACACCAACAGCTTAGAATAGTTGTAATTCTGACTTGACCCTTCTTGTTGTCAACTAAAGGCAGAATATGAAGAACATCCAGAACAACATTCAGATTTGCCAAAACATTTCTAGAAGATTTGTAATATAAATGTGCTCAACATGCACAAAGGAGAATGGTAATGCCAATGTTAACCCATTCATACATCTTCAGCTATGAAGTTCTGAAAAAAACCCTGCGTATACTAATTTTTCAGCAATGCCTTTTATAAATTCAGAGAATTTCTCCTCCATCTCTCTAACTTGGTCCCATTGTACCAAGAAGGATAATGGAGCTTACATGATACTTCAGAGCCTGGGAACATACCTTAACCTGCTGTCATTTTGTAGATAAATACTGCTTCATCACTTATTTAAATTGTGAAATTGATATACGTGACTGAGATAATCATATTTGAACTGCTTGGGACCAAAGCTATCCATGAAGGAATCGGCAACAGAGTGGAAAATTGCTGCAGCTAAAGAAACCAGTAAGAATCTAACATGCCGTGCCAGTAAGAGGGAGCAACATCCCATCTTGGCTTGCCACTATGTGCAGATAAAACTGAACTTTAAAGGTACGATTTTGGCTCCTGAGACTGCCTAGCACCAGGAGGCAGTACAAGTCATCCTACCTGATCACAGTGTATAGGAAGGTTGGATATCCTTGAGGAAAAGGTGCTCTCCACTATCCTCTCCATCCACTCCAGTCAAGAGCCTTCGTGCAATACAGCGTGGCAGGTTCCCAGCTCCACCCTCATCCTCAGCTCCTCCAGGGCGTTTGCAATGCAACCTGCAAAAGGAAATCACATTTTTGTTCCCGTTGCTGAAAGGTTGGATGCCTTGATTGTTAGACAGCATAGAAGTTTCCTAGGGAAATACAACTTAGTCCTAAAAATACTGACACTAACCTTGCATGTGGTGCTTCGTGATGCTCCAACTGATGGAAAGTCTGTGACAAGGGTAATGGGGTTGATTAACTCCATGCAAAATGGCTCTGTATGAGATGCACGTGGTTTTATACACAGCGCAGTTTCCTCAGGATCATCACCATAACATGAGCAGTACCGTGTGTCATGGGATGCACCTCTCTATAAACACTCACTATGATTTTACATGGCACAGAACAGAACTAAATGCAAAAAGGAGTTCAGTACAGATTACTTATTAGGACCACGTAATAATTTAACTGTAGTAAAGACCTATACTTTGACTTATCTATCCTATGGTGAATAAAGGAT
The DNA here is from genome assembly GCA_013398315.1 of Nothoprocta pentlandii. Lineage (NCBI taxonomy): Eukaryota > Metazoa > Chordata > Aves > Tinamiformes > Tinamidae > Nothoprocta > Nothoprocta pentlandii. The sequence goes on from VZSG01000082.1 coordinate 192,933, forward strand.
GGTGCGTGGGTGTAAGAAGAAAATGAAATTAGAAATTTAACTACTGATTTAGCACTTAAAAGACATTTTATTGATCTGCTTTCCTTTTGTAACTGTAGACTTCATATCAATATCAGACGAATAGCTGGCAAAGTTGAGGTCAGCAAAGCCCTGTGTCCCCATGGCAGGCCAAGCCCTGGGGTCTGAGTAAATTAAGTACAAACTATTTTGCTTTGCTCTGTAGCCTTCCTCTCACGTTTTGGTAGCTGTATGGAAATGAGAAGAAACGTGGACAACTCCTGGATGAGCTCCCTGTGCTAGGGATGGCTCAAAAGCATCACATACCTTACAAATTAACTGGTTTTTGTTTTTTTAAAGAAAGTTCTTGGCAGATGGCTTATTTTCAGCTATAAAGTATGTCAGGTGTCCGAAAGCAACCGCAAATTGATCCAACTGTACAACCAAAGCATTATTTTCCTTTCTCACTTCCCGATGCCCTTTTTTCCTGCCCCACTTGCTGAACTGCCAAGCCAGCACTTAATTTGCTGTTCCGGAGTGTGTTAAGCAGTGATATTATACAGACAGGAGTGTATAGATTCCCTTTCAACTTAATTATTTTCCTTGCCCCTTTTTTCCCTTTTAATCCTTTTCTTCACATTTCTTTCTCACCCTTTAATATGCTATTAAGAGAAAATTTCAAAAAAAAAAAAAAATCAATGATGCTACCCTTGCCAATTCCTTCTCTTTGCTCCTGTCATTTAGGAAAACAGCTGTGTTAAAAATAAAAGCAATGCATAAAATCCATGCATTAAAAGACAGTAAAAGACACCAGTTGGGCAACAGCCATGCTGGAGATGGCTTCGGAGGCTCCGGAGTTTTCATGGCTACCTACAGATCCCAAATAAATGCAGGTCTTCCAGCCTCTGGACCACCCTGAAGCCAAATGCATCCACAGCACCTGAACCATATTCAAGAATCTCAGTTTTTCTCTGGCCATAATTATTCTCAAGGCAGCTCGTTATGACTGCACTATTATATAGTGAAAATTTAACAACAGAATCCTAGAGAACAAGAGGACACATTCCCACTCTCATCTCACGAGTAAAAAAGAGTGGTTCCTTACAAAAATAGGTACGGTGGGAAAAATTCGGAAGCAGACAGCCAAAACCACTGCAAATACAAGATTTTTGTCCCACGTTTCTGCTACTCTTCAATGTGCAGCCTAGTGCTATTACAAATTTATTTACCTTCCAGTGAAAAACTGAAGTAGTACAAGAATGTGTACTACTACCAACAGATGGTACCAGGATTCAGGTAAATGCCTGAGGAAATCAAATATATAGGGGAAAACACCCACTTTTTGTGCATTAGTGGGCTAATTGCCTGGTCAAAGCAGTAAATTAGAGGGCCGTTTTCAATAAAATATTAATATACCTTCATAAAAGTCCATTCATAGCTAAAATAAAATGCAGCAGAGAAAAGAGCTTACAAATGCTTTTTACCTATGCAATATTTCTCTTTCTTCACTATAGCTTTTTACCTAATTTTTCTTTTAAAACATTTTAATAACCTTTCAAATAGAAAAATTAAGTGACAGAACACAGCTCGCACGTGAAAAATAGGTAAAATGCTCCAATTTATGGGAAAATAATTAGAATGCACATGATACTTGGGTCATGTTCTTCAGCCCATCTCCAACAGCACATCAATATAATGACAGTTTGCAAGTATAGGTAATTGCAGAGGTAAACTGGCATCAAGAAAAAGACATCCACAGGATTTACGGCATTTAGGTACACACACTTTATGTTAAATGACCTAAACTGCATTTACAAATAGAGATGCAAGGTGACAAAAATGACAAGTGCAAATGGAAGTATTTGATGGTACCTAAGCCTGAGTTGGTGACCAAGTGAAACTTTTTGGCAGCACCACCTCATTTGAGAAACCCTGCCCTATATAATAGACAACGTGGAAAAATACTTACTGTTAAATAAACTTAATCACTAACACGATGAAATATTTATAGCCAAATAGTCAATATGGAGTACAGACAAGAGCAGCTTCAAAGAAAATGCATTTCAGAAGCAGCCAGATTTGCAGTTTCTCTCATAATTTCTTTGCATGCAACTGCATTCTTTCACACATAATTTTAACATTTAAATGTTTTTTTAAGACAACTGTGGGATAAAAGGGAAGAGGGCAGAGAGAAGCAGAGAGCTCGATTTGGCCCCTCACTGGGATTTTCAGAGCCAGGTACCCAATTTCATTGATATTCTTTACCAGTTGGTTATCCAGCGCCTTCAAAATGTGAACGTAATGTTATTTTTACTAAGAGCATAATTATCTATTTTAGTAAATATACATCTAAAGATATCCTTGAAGATTTAAATGAACTTGTAAATTCATACTCACAGACCTACTAAAATTAGTCTGCCTTTTCACAATGCGCTCTGAATAAGTAACACTATTAAAAAAGCATGTATTTAAATCCTAGGCTGTGATAATTTCAATGCGAAAACCTATGATAGAAGGATCTTTTTATATCCTATTTGCTTTCTTTTTAAGGGTTCAGGTTGTTGCTTATGAAGAGAATTTTCCTTCTCTCAGCGGATCTGGACTACATGGCTTGTGGCTGCAACGCAGCTTCCCACCCCCACAAAGCAGCATTACTTTCTAGCTTTACACTGATCATTTGGATCATAAAAATAGCCTTTAATTTGTCTAGGGATCCCAAAATTGCATCCTTCAGTACTTTTCAGGAGTGAAGTGTTAACTTGCTGCAACTGGAAAGCCCAAGCACCTTCGCTCAGCCATGGACAGGTTGCACACCCAACCAGAGCAGACATTCCTGAAAAAAGCCAGGCATCAGGAATGCTCCATGTGCTGCAATATGTCCATAAGTGATATACCATAATAGGTGTTACTATGGTAACTATTCCGATTGGCAATGACTGAGATTTTTTTCCAATTATAAAATATGTATGCAAATATATATTTTTTCCATTATCAGCCCAGACTGATCCAAACATTGAGTATTTTTTGAGATTTCAGTCCTCTGCCCTGTATGACGTTTTGGATGAAGCCCTTTCTTTTGACTCAGCATGCTTTTCTTCAGTCACTTACCCCATAATGCATAAAGACACAGGTATCATTTAGCACAAAAAGCTCAATTTAGGAATCACTGAAGTAGACCCTCTACTTGGCAAGAGCTCAGGATGGGCTTGTTTTGTGGAATCAAACAAACAAATCATGCATAGATGGCATTAACCTTTCTTCAGGCACAGTCCTGCTTCTATCTGCAATACTCAGAATGAAGAATTCAACATTTGCTGTATAAAAGGCAAGATGTTCCTAACATTTTGGTGAAAGGGATGCAACAACGTTCCAACATTCATTTCTTGATAAGCAGGCAAAATATAAGTAAAAATGTGTAGCCTATTGCCTGAGCTAAAGAAGAGGCTAGAGAAATTGTTGATTTGTTCTGACTTGAGGATAGAGAAAGAGACAAAAAAAAAGTTAAATGAATATTATCAGGAAAAAAGATAGCATTTTGTATTGGTGGCCACTTGTATTGGCCACTAAGAGCAGACATTTCTGATGCCACCAGCAGAACACAGACATAACGTGCTTAGGAGGAAATAATATTGCAGGGAATGCAGTAAATAAAACAGTCAAATTCACTTTTCCTTTGAATGCCTTGGCACCCAGCACGTACACACTTGCACGCAGACACCTAAAACAAAAACAATGAGGACAAAGCCATCCCCTGCTCTTGCCATCCAGAAACCTTTCTGTCTGACTGCTAATTTCTTGAGATGCTGTTAATTTCTTGAGATATGTTAATTGATCACTGATGTGTCAAATAGAGGTAAGATTTTTTTTAAGGAGAATTATCAGATGCGATGCTTCCTTTGCTGGATAATAAAAGCTTCATCGTGGCAATAAGTGTGGGGAAGGGTTTGTTTCTGAAACGCTTCTCTAGCTGGAGCAATGGATTAGAGAGATTTCCATTTCATCAAAGTGCCAGAGCAGCTGAGAGGAAATACAGGAGGAAATTTTCTCATAATTTCTGCAGAGCTGCTATTCGTCAAGCCCCGCTATTCGTCAATCATATTGTGTCTTTTAACTGATGCAATCACACCAAAAAAGTGTCAAGTTTCTCTTTAATATGCACGTGTTTGAGTCAAAGAAGAGACCTACTACAATACATGGATATTTCTTTGAATTACAAGTACCTAAATAGGAAAAATGTACTAAAAGTAGGTAAGGCTCAAATTTTCACTTTAGTTTATAAGCAAGTCCTGGGTAAGTCTTTGCCAGCATAAAGGAGCTTTTTTTATTATTATTATTATTATTATTATTAAATTTTCTGCAGCACATTTTAAGCTAAAGCTGTACCGTGACTTCCTGCAAGGTTCACAATCCTGTGAATTAGTAAGGAACAAACCATCTTCAGACATGAAATTCACATCTAGAAAGCAGGGGTAGTCTGAAAAATCTCAGGAATAATCAAAGGGAACCTGGAGTTGCTGACCTAGATGAGGTGAATACGGAAGCCAGATGACCAGTTGTTTTGGGTAGGAGTCTTTGCCTGGAGTCACATTCTATTTCTACTTAAATCTCCCCATTGAGTTTCAAAAACAACACTTTAGAAATTACTTTAAATAATCAAAACACACATCCAACCCAGTGCAGTTAGCTGTAGGCTGATTTCCATATGTTCAAATGAGATTTGAGAGACATCCAGAAGCATAAGCCAGTGGAAATTTTGCCTTCCCTTTCTATGTCTACTAGCACACATAATATTTGTGCTGGGAATGGAAGTTGGGAGTTTAAGAAGGAAAAGTGAAAATAAAATGAAATATTGAAAACCATGAGCTCAGCTCTCCCATGGAAGGTCTGGAAAAGCCATTACATACATTAAGGTACCTGACGGATCACAGCCCTCACATTCATTTTTGGATTAACCACGCAGGAAAGTGTATGCCCCCTACCCAAACTGAGCAAAGATTGTCTTGAAATACTTGCAATAATAAAAAGGATTAAGAAAAAAAACACAGCATAAAGGTAAAGTCACCTCTACCTTCTGACAGTTTATCATAAGGTGCCACAGGTCTTTAATTCCTCATTAAAAGGCTAAAAGGCTGAAGTGTGTTTACGCTTGGTTTATTTGCAGAATTTCAAGTTTCTATCTGGTATTTAATGTACGCAGATTATATCGACACTTCTCTGAAGTGATTTAATTCTATATCGTCCTGCAAACCATTTTTTATTTTTACCCAAAGTTTCTGAGCCGCTGTGGTCTCAGCAGGCCCCAGACAGACACAAACTGTTACTGGGGTAAATCACAGCTTTTGGGCTGTCAATGCAGACACTCTGGTGAAATTAGCTGTAATTTATCAGGATTTTATGGCCTTCTCTATGCCATAAGTGATGCACATAGATGGTTCCACATTTGCACCATCCTTACAGTTTTTGTTGTCAAATTACCTTAAGTTTTTAAACCATAAAGAGAAATCGGGAAAAAAATAACTGAATGCAACCTATAGTTCAAATTAGATCATCTTGTTCAAGGAAGCACTTTTGAAACCACCTAGTTTTTTTTACCAGGCTGTAGTAACAGTTCCCAGGCTTTCAGACTTCTCAGAAAAAATAAACCATCTCTAACAAAATTAGGAAAAAGCGTTACTAGAAAAAGGCAGGTGAAAAATCAGACTTTTCATACAGTTTTGAGAGCATAATTCCTCATAGCTTTCAAAAAGTCTGCTTGTCATATAATTTTCATAGCTTGCCAACATTACCTATTTACTATGTTCTTTCTTTCTTCATTCCTTTTGATTCCACAGCTTTACACAGAAGCGTCTAGAAAAACGGGCAGTTTTGTTCTTAATAAACCCAATTCTTTTTTCTTTAGAGCTAATGCTCAGTTGGCAAAATATGTTTTCCCTCCATTAACCAGCTGTTTGTTCTAATAAGTTTTACAGAAGGGGAATGCTCTGTGCCAGGCATATGTAGAAAACGTTTCAGCAGACATATGGCTTTTGCCAAAATATATGATATGATTCCTTTTTCTCTCTTCTGTGTTCAACTTCCTATAATCTCATTCTAGAAAATTCAGACTTATTTCAGAGCACCAGGCCCTTCCCAGCTCCGTGCCCTGTATGGAGGCACTCCCTGCCTTGGGAAGGGCATGAGAGCCTCAAACTGCCAGGGCAGACCCAAACATCAATCTCATTTTCCAGGATGGTACCCATGAAATACCGTACATTATGCAGTACATTAAATAAAATCAAAGAAATGCTGCTCACCGTGCAAAATCCCTCTTCTTTGGGCAGATCTGCTCAGTGCAGCCCTTGCACCGCTTGGTGCCTCCTCCAGAGCCCGCTTAGACTATGGCTGCTTCAAAATAAAGGCCTTAATTAATAAGAGTGGTTTTAGCAAGAGTGGGAGATTTTGGAATATTTCTCCTTCCTCCAAATTTGCCTCTCTCAGATGACAGTTAAAAGAGAATTTAGCTATGGGAATACACATAATAATCAAAGCATAGAAGACTTTGCTTCTATTAAGTTACTTTTAAAGCCAGGTAGTTTCAGAATTCAGACTATAGAGCAGTGGAGAAGACATGAGCTTCACTAAGAAGCTGGGAACATGTGCTTGGATCTACTGCCACCATAAATGCAGTATTTTTCCCGATACGTGTTCCTTTATGCATTAAAAGCCAAATAATTCTGCCTCCAGTTCCACCCATCTGGGTGGCTGCACAACACAATGTGACCCTAAAACACAGCACTAAAAAAGAGCAACCCTGACATACATTAAAACCAGCACTTAAGAAGAAAGCCAGGAAAGAAGCGGGGAGAGGGAGAAGGGATTTTAAACGTCATTAACAAAAAATGGTGTTTATGTTTCAAAGACATCCATACCCTGAACTAGTGGCGGGGCTGGTTGTGCCAGTGGGGACATCCCTGGGTCCTGCCGGCTCCCAGCACATCTCCGTGGGGCTGGGGGTGGTGGGATCGAACCCAACCCTGCGCCTCACACAGAGACTCTGCTCCCCTTTCACGTTCCCCAGCACGAGCTTCCTCGGCCTCTCCAGGGATATCTGCCTTGGTGCTCCCTTCCTATTCCTCCGCTTCCTACCACAGGGTAGGCACTAAGATGCCAAAGGAGGGCAGTGCCATGGAGCTCTTGCAGGATGAGAATCCAGACTCCTGATTCACTTGGAGAGAAGAAACTGAGCTGGGCCTGTTTAGCCTGGAGAAGAGAAGGCTGAGAGGGGATCTTATTAATACATATACATACCTGAAGGGTGAATGTAGGGTGGAAGGGGCCAAGCTCTTCTTGGTGGTGGCCAGTGACAGGACAAGGGGCAATGGGTGTAACTTGAAGCACAGGCAGTTCCCTCTCCACCTGAGGAGAAACTTCTGCACTGTGAGGGTGCCAGAGCCCTGGCACAGGCTGCCCAGGGAGGCTGTGGAGTCTCCTTCTCTGGAGGTCTTCCAAACCCACCTGGATGCCACCATGTGCTCTGGGTGTGCCTGCTGGAGCAGGGGGTTGGACTAGATGATCTCTAGAGGTCCCTTCCAGCCTCAACTATCCTGTGACTCTATGATTTCCTGCCTCTCCTTCTGCAGCTACACATTGGACAGCGTTAACTTCACACCACACAGCTGCAAAACCTTGCTCAGTTTCACAAAGTTACACGAGGCCAGTAGATTTAAGTTAGGGACCAAATATTCCATGTTTCCCACACACCTATGCGCACCTTACAGTATAAGGACAGTTCATATTTTATACAGAATCCCATGGTATTAATATAGCAACAAAAACCTTAGAAGAAAACACGGGAAGGGAATTGCTGTTCCCTTCTTTTCTAATGTGCTCTACTTCCAGAACTCCTCTCCTAGGGAGAAGCAAGGAAATTATACTTTTCATTATAAAAATACATATTAAAATAATTATTGTCATCTTAGATAAAAGTTTTCCTCTGCCTTGATTGGCTTATGTGATATTTTGTAAGCATATATTTTGCATATATATCTATTTCAGCTACTTACTTTATTAACTTGGATGTGCAAATAAACTCTATATATCGATGAAGTTACTGCACTGCTATCTGTGGGAACATCCCCAGTCTTAGTGTCAAAAACTGATGTTTTTTCAGACAACAAACTTGCTTATTCAGAACATTAAAGATAATAGAGAGTTTATCACTTTAAAGCCATCTTGCTTTAAACTCAATACAACAGTGTGCTTCAAGTTATATTTTGAAAAATACAGATAAGAATTGACTGCTGGAATTTGCATAGAACATATTTAACAGGTATCTTCAGTCACAAGCTGTAAACATGGTACACGTGGGAATTGGGCAGACAAGCAATAAGCCATTAAAATGGTAAAATCCCTAAGACATATTCTCAGGGATTCTAATATGCTTTTATCAAACAAACAAACCTTGTTAAGATTTTTGTATTACGAAGGAGCTCCAAACATAGGAGAGCACAGACATCTTGTATTCAGCATCAGAAACAAATACGTGGCTCAGAAAATACCCATAAATTAGGTCATAAAGTGGATCTTCTCCAATTTCCACTCCTTTTACGAGGCTTTTGTTCTAGTCTATGGCTGCTCCAAAAATGCCTCTGGTTTTCTTGGCATACACAGGTAACTGGAGGTTACTGTGTAATGAAAATTGTGTTTTCCCAGCTGGGTAACAGAGGCTTCACGTCTTCCAAGGGCATCCCCCTTTACACACAGAATGAAACATCTGCACTGAGATGCAAGTGCAAAAACCACACGCTGTCACATCGACTGCGCAAGGCAAAGGAACCTGTGCAAGCACAAGCGATGCCTCCACCAAGATTTTAGGATCAACGTTTGGGCTATGATTCCTTCATCATCTTAGAAATAGACTGGAAATTCCCCACAGAAACAAAACAATTTTGCTCTACAGAATTCACTTTGTTGTGAATTTGAAATGCCTTTTTCACTGATTTCCATAGCACAGAGGACTTTTTATTATTATACTTTCCTATGCATTGATTATGAATTGCATATGCTTCTGCCATAAAAGAAAATATTATGCATTTTTAGGGACCTTTTATGTCCACTGAAAGATGACAAAAAGGACCTGAGGACACAGGATTTATCAGTTTTCAATCTGCAAGCCTTTAAGAAAGGAGATTTGCTTTCATCAGGCTTAGATTCACTTCCATCACTTCAAAGCCCTATTTGAAAACTCTCGTCTTCAGCCAGGTCTGTTGCCTACAAAAAGCCAGGTGAGCCTCACACCAAGCAACTCCCCACGGGTGCAAGGGGCATGTGTGTTCATAGCTGTGCATGCAGCAAGCAATTTAGAAGAAAATCTCCATACTGCAAGTCCTGCAAAGTCTCCACTCTCAAGTTCTGTACAGATTAAGACACAGGAAACAGAAACCCAGCCCCTGCCCCCTCATTCCAGCCCCCAGAGGCTGCCTTTTGCTTTTTAAAGGGCTTTACTGCAAGTCAGCCTTAATTAGCTAATTAATCTCCACTGCGATCAGAAGGACGAGCCCCTCAGCAAAACTTGTGTCTCTCACTAAGGCCACAGATGAGACAGACACAAATTCCCCGGTCTCTAGTGCACAGAAAGTTCCTTCAACATTAGAGCGCTGACACATCTCGGAAGCAGCATAGGGACTGATAATCTCCTCAGAAAGCAAGGAATAACACGCTCTACTGTCTGCCTTCACCACTGTCAAGTAGAAAAAAAACACAAGTAAGGGGAAGTCACCAAAAATCATCTTCATATCTCAAAACCACATGGACAAATCAGCAAATAGAAATACTGTACTCTGAGGGAAATAAATCAGAGGAACCATCTGTTTCCATAGGGGAAAAAAATAAAGAAAAGAAAAAACAAGCCATATTTAACAGATATATAAGGCACAAGATGCTTATTAAGGGAAATACCGCAACTTACAGTAGGGAGAGGAAAACAAGAGGAAGAGGCTTGCTCATGTTTTCAGAAGGGTTACACTAAAAGTGACAAATTTGGAAGAGTAATAAAAGAAATCCTTCTAAACACTTATCTTTTTTTTTTTTTAAATATACATGTATACTTTCATCCAGCAAGGGACAGATTCTCGAGCGCTTGGCGCACAGAGTCTTGGCCAGAGTTTTGGTTGTTTCAGCTCACCATTCTCACCAGTTGCTGCCATCTCTGGCAACTACAAACAGATTTTCAGAATTCGAAATAACTCACTCATTTTTGACCATCGGTGAAAGCTGTTCAAAACTGACCTAGCAAACATCAAAACACTGAACAAAAAACGTACCTATGTATAAAAATGTTTGTGGTGCTTGCAAAACAATGGAGCAAAGAAACTGCAAGTCAGACTGTTTCTGTTCCATGCTTTTTTCACTGCAATTTAATTTTAGCTGAAAACCTCAGACTAGGTATTCTCCTTAATCTTAGTGGCAAGATACATGATGCTATTTCAATACAAGTGTGTTTTGTGGAGATGAGTTTGAACAGGTTTGCTGATTCAAGAGCCTAATCCCGTTATTTTTCCTTTATTTTTATATTTATTTTATTTATTTTTACCTTCACTTCCAGAAGGAAACAGGTAACTACTTTGCATTTGACACTAGTGAGCAATAGATGAGACCATACATATGTGATGCATACATATCCAATAGCCAATTATCTAACTTTATCAAGTAGAGAAATGCTGATATTTGCAAAGTTGTTCTTAAAAAATAATTAAGACATACTGGAAACACTGGAGAGTTGGGAAAAAATACCCAAGCACAGCGAGTGATAGTTAAAGTGAATGTACTCACAAGCCTGGACTATAATTTATCCCTAAAATAATAATGGCAATTGCATCGCAGCACACTACAAATGAACTCAGCCTCTTTTATTTTTAGATAATTCAATAGCCAAGTCTCTTTGGTTGAAAAGGCCGTATCCTTTGGTTACTCAGCCAATAAGCACGAGAGCTCCTCCTTGGCATCCTCCCGCAACGGGAAACCAAGAGATGCCAGCGGGATTTTACAGGCTGTTGCACGCAAAGTCAGGCCTTAGACCTTGTAAATATTTATAAAACTATCAACCAGGCAAAAGGCCTGACTGAAGCTGAAACCAGGGACTTCAGGTTAATTCTGGCTTCCAGTGAAGTCTGAACATCTCTGCTGCGAGTCTAATTATCTATAATCTTGGGTATCTTTTGGCCTCCTCCTGGGTGCTCTGCGAGTATGTTCAGCTCTACATCCTGCCGGCTGAAGTTCATCTTTGCTGCTGGTGACCACCCTCATCGCGTTCCTCCGCCTCACCCATCAGCTGGGCTTCACAACCCGCAGCGTGCCACTCATTCTACAAATATGCCCCATAAAATATATCCCGACTGCCTGCGTGACTTACTCCCTCGCAACCACAAAACAGTTAGATCTGCAAAACTGGTTAGAGCTGTTCCTGGACGCTGCACGTGCCTCTGCCAGCCGGGCTGCTGTGCACGTGAATTCCTCCCCTCTTCCATGACATTCCCCGCTTCATCCTTAATCTTGGCTACAGTCTATCTAGCCTACTTACATCTCAGCTTGGACCCAACCGGTCTATTCAAAAAGTTGCTGCTAAAATTATCCCTGTCGTGCTGCTCAGGCCCTGCCATTCATATTCAAATCATCAAACCCTTCATCCTCCGCTTCAAGTTCAAGGTTCTTCTCTCAAACCCGAGGCCCGGAAAAACACAACAGATACCTACAGCGTCTGTTCATTTTCCCACTTCCCTTCTCCACACTACGTTCTTTGTGCTCACATTCAGGTCCGCTTTATTTTCTATGCCCTGCCTGAAGTTTAGCACTCACAAAAGGGATTTTTACCATAAATCAGGATAACCTGCCTGAAGTTTAGCACTCACAAAAGGGATTTTTACCATAAATCAGGATAACGGCCACTTAAACACCCAAGCTCCAAGTGATCCTACTTAAAAGGAAGAGGAAAGCCCAAATTACCCTAGTCTCAGATGATTCTCAGCTACAGCCTTAGTTTTCTAAAACGCTGCAAACCTTCTCCAACGCTGTTGTGCAATTAAGGGAGAGTGACTCTCTGTCTGGCTGGGTACATCCTTTGCTTTGCTTTATTTTCTAATAGAATGAACGATGCCCTTACTCCAGCATCCAAGGAAGGAGCTGTGGAAAAGTGAAACAACAACATACCTTGGGTCTAATTTTACACATTTTCTTCCACGTCCTATATCTCCGGATGCAATTAGCTTGCATCTGCCTTTATTTAACCTCTTTACCTCGGCCGAGAGGGGCGCAGGGCACCGTGGCCATTCCCTGCGCAGCCGCTTGCTCGCCCACGCGTTTCGGCACCGAGGCAGGACGTCCTTTCCCCTTGCCACCCGCAGCAGCACAGGCACCAGGGCAGAAAAAGAAGAACAAGGATCAATTAAAAAATCCATTCCATGAAATTCCCACTCACAAACTCGCTCGAGTGTCCCCAGGGTGGCCGCAACAGCAGTGAGGTGCCCAGCATGACTGAAAGATGCCTGTTCTGGATTAGACTTCACTTTAGTTATTAGGTCTCAGTTAACGCCCTGCCACCCTTTGTTTGCTCCGCTTTGCTCCATTTCCTGCCACCCGATAAAAAAGAAAATAAGGTTCACAGAGACCGAGTTTACCCAATAACCCAATTCTGTATTTGAAAGGAGATTTTTGTCTTTTAATTCTTTTCTAATTAGTTTCTGTGCCTTGCATTCAGCATTCCCCACAGTTTGTCTACCAAAGACATTTAAAAATAAAGATTATCTTTTTTGTGATGCCCCAAGTCAGGGACCTTCGATTTAAAACCAATCCCTAAAATGACAATTAAGCCTCCATCTCATTTCCCCACCCCTTTTCCTACTCACACTGCCTGATTTCTGATTTCTCTTCATTACATCACTGCTCCAAAAAACTCCACATGAATGGTTAGTTCCAGATATTGAAAGGAATTTAATATTTAACTAAAATTATAATACATAAGATTTCTACCTTAGAAATAGAATCTTTAAAGATACTAAGCTGAAATCTTTAAAGCATTAACATGTGTTTTATCTAAGGATCAAACATCTTTTGAAAATGATAGGTAAAGCACAGCAGAAGCTCTGCTGGCTTCGGGTTGCCGAATTTTCTCTTTACTTAATGTGTCATATTTTCCCACACAGAACAGAGGCTTAAAACCCCTGCAAACCACAGGCACCAGTGCAATTTCACTCACTAAGCTGCTACAGAAGGATGAAGTTTTCAGAGGTCTACAAATCCTTGGGAATTGTTCCATAATTCTTATCATTATGGATCATTGATGGGATGTAATAGTTTTAAAGATGACTAGTACACAGTTTAAAAAACTCCATGTATGAAACTGTTATAGTAGACAAAAAATAGCTATACAAACATATAGCAGGCATAGTCTCTGTATCAGTAAAATCTACAGCAGACTAGACCCATTAGTCTAATACCATGTATTTGTTGGCTCCTTACACAGGCAGCTCCAGTAGGAACCACGACTGCTGTGTCCTAAGGAGAGCGTCCTGGTTTATCCACATCTGCACGTTCTGCTGCCTGAACACGCTCCAGAAATCAGTCCCAAATGACTTGTCCTGTAAAACAGGGACATATAAGGCTACGTGAAATAGGCAGTTTCTTGTCCCAATGATGCCCTAATAGATTCATGGTGGACAACGGCCCAGAGGGAGGAAATTTGGTTTAGAAGTTTAACCGGACCTTGTAAAAGCAAAAGCTGCGTTTGGAAGTCGTTCTGGGCTTAAGGTGCCTCCAATTCAAGGCACAGGTTGTTCTGCGCGGGGATTAAGACTGGAGCCAGCCTGAGAGCCCGGCCTATCTGCACTGAGGAGGCATCTCCTGAGATGCAGGTTCACGGCGTGCAGCGTTTCCTTGGCACATCGCTCCATCCACCCACAGCTGCTTTTTAACACAGATGCTATTTTTGGCTATGTTTCTATGTCCAGTTTTCTCTACGAGGCATCTTATGAGACTTCTTGCCATTTAAAGCAAAGCCAGTAACACTGTTTCTTTCTACGAGTGAGATTTTTATGGTGAGAAGTTAGTAAGTACCATCCTGTTCCCATCAGAAACATGCACGGGTGAGCTAGGTGCCCGGAGAGGAAAAGTGGCTCTTGTTTTAAGGGTGTAATTGAGTCATAGAAGCAGGTGGCAGGAGGGCACCGTTTGCAACCTTAATCTTCAGAGAAATTAAGACGAAGGGGCCATTAGCATAACAATATTTTCCATGTTCCCCGACAGGAAGAAATGGCAACGGGGAGGCTTCCTTGGAGCACTATGGGGGGAAAAGAGACAGGATGGGGAATGATTGCAAGTGCCAAAGCAGAGCTGGATTTTTCCACTTGCTCTGCGAGGTTTCAATGACACCAGGACACGACGTGAAATTATACTCGTTATTTGTTACTTGCACAGCTTCATTTCCTTCATCAAAATTAGCTAAAACCAACTACTATGTTGAGAAATGGGCTTCACACCGGCTTAAAAAAGAAAACCTGTTACCCACTTGTAAATGAGTCGGTTACCATCTTTAAAACAAAAACAGTAATAATAATAATAAAAAGCTAAAATTTCTGTAAATACAGAGTATTCCAAAAGGGCATCTCACTTGCCGTTCCCATCTCAGGATGCCTGGTGTGATACATCCCTGGAGAAAGCACAGCTTATTTCCCACACAGACTAGGGGCTACAGACTCACAGGTTCAGATATCAGTGTACAGCCTGATCGGTTAGATTTTACTTGGCTCCACCAGTTTTTATCTTCCAGCAGAGCTGACCAAAATATTTGCCTTTCGCTTACAACACCCTTGAGCGTAACATTTCATTAGGTAGCTTCCCATGCTGCCTTTTCCCTGCTCTAAGCTGAAGAGAGAATTACTGAAGACCAGATTTATCCTGCGAACCCTTAATCATCACAGCTAAATGCTGAGGAGAACAGAAACAGCCCTGAGCCCGAAGCACATTGTGCACTCGAGATCAACAGGGGCATCTCCTGGCATGAAGGTCATCCAACAAATCCAGGAGGACAGGGACAGACTGCAGCTTTGTTCACAGATGAGGTCAGTGCTCCCTGTCCCACGCACCTTTCCAGCATTCACACACGAGCCGGGATGCTGAAGCCTTGTTGGAAATGATGTAATTTATGTTTCAGCTGAGGAGAAAAGTCAGTGGGCTCCAGAACTCCTCAAAATTGCTCTTCTCACTAGGGGACACCAGGACATTCAGGAACTTCATGGCTTGCATCAATTTTCCTATAGGAAGAACCCTAGACCCTGAGGAAACAAGAATGCAATCCATCTTCCCAGGATAACGCCTGGATTGCAAACCTCCCAATTAGATTATCTTGTCTATTAAAATGTCCAAGATACATTTTAAACACGGAAGTAAATCAGGAGGCATAGTGCTCGCTTGATCTATGCTTTAACTTTTGCCATATGTTATGTGAAACATGGCAAAGAAGTTGTTTAAATTTCCCATCAGAAACCCTGCTTTCAGTAGTTTATGACTTTGTCATGTTGAACAGTTCAGGAAAAACTTCAGGTAATATAATTCATTCTCAAGAACATGGCTGAGGAAAAAAAATCACTTGTTTTCTCCCTCACTTGATCTTTGAAAGGCGCCTGCTTCTCCAGTGCTCTGGAGCAGGAAATACACCTTGGAATGAGGAGGCAAAATGCCTTTCCTTCTGCCTGGAATACTCCTCTTACCAGCTGTATAAAAATGCACTCAAATGCAATAACAAGCTGCAAAAAACAGTCTTTTTTTTTCCCCAGACTCATGCAATTCCCCACGTTTTGGTTGGCAAGAGCTAAAACTGCACTTGCGTTGGCCAAGCAGGGTCTCCTCTGTGCTCGCTCCTCCTTCAATCCCCCAAATGTTCCAGATCAGCAGCAAGGTAATAGGAGAAAAAGAAAGTAAAGTGACTCCAATAACAGGATAAAGGTAATGGAGCAGAAATAAAACGGGGATTATGAGACGTCTTAATGTTGTAACTGCCCATTTCCAACATCTTTGGCCTGTCTTTCCCAAATTTAGACCCCTGCTCAGTGAGTAGAACACTATCCAGAAGTGCTTCCTTTCCTCTAGGGAGCACTGTTCTCTTTCCGAGAAAAAAGAGAACCTAATGCCAGAGCCACGGAAACTTGGGAGCTCAGCTCCTTCCCAGCCAAATCCCCAGCCGAGATTAGAACCGAGTTTGAACCTCAAAGCAAGGGTAAATCTGAATTTGTATCCTCAGCTTATGCTGAAACTCGGCACAGACAGCAAAAAAATCAATGCACTAAAGCTAAAAGCCTCAGTCCAGCGAATCTCCCCAACCTGATTTTTTCATCTTTTTTTTGAGCAGTACTTTTCAATCACCAATGTCCCAATGTCATAGGAGGCAATATACCCTGACAAACAACCTGAGGACCCTCATTAACCCAGGGAATTCTTTCCCGATCTTGTCCATTATGGAAATGAGAGGTACGATTTGTTCTCTTGCTTTACGTAGCACTATTGATTTATGTGACTCCGGTTCAGAGTAAACAATGCACTTTCTAATTAGCAATAAAACGAGTTTGCAGGTTGTTCTTTGAGAAGGGGAAGAATGGAAAACTTACCCACACTTTCTAATAAAAAAGGGAAAAAAAAGGCACGTGTGCAGCTGCACCTAACCGTGTGATGTGGTAATTATATTGACCAGCCTACTTGCAGTCCATGCTAATTACTGAAGTAAATTGCATGCAATGGATAACGAAGTATCTACTATCCTGGCATTCCTGGCCTATCCTACATAAGCAAAATATACTTATTTTGATATTCCAAAAATAGACTGTTCACTGGGAATTTAATGATAGAGTTTTAAATACCTCAAAATCCACTTCTAAGCACTTCCAAAATGCACAGTGACAGGTCCTTCCAAAGAGATTAGTTTTCACTGGTCCGTTGCTGCCCCTCAGACACAGCTCTGACTCAGCTGCCCCAGGGAAGGTGCTGAACAGTCCCCAGCCACAGTCACCACGTGAAGCCACTTCTGGCTCTCTCTCCGTAGGAAACTCCAGAACCAGCTAAAACACAGTAATTTTAAAAAGACAATGGAGAAGACTGCAATTGGGTCTCAATTCAGAGCACTCTGCGAGTGCCTCTTGGCAAGGTGCAAACTTCTGAGTGACCATCCTTGCCTACTACCCTAGGACCCCACGATGGGGCCAAATTCAGTGGTGAGGGTAAGTGATTGAGAGGGAAGCAAAGACCAAAGTCAGGGCTGGAGTTTAGTGCAAGGAGAAGAAAAGATGGGGCCAGGAGGGGATGGTGGCAAGGCAACCTCCAAGCAAAAGGAGACCAGCAGAGAACAAAGTGGGGAAGGGTCCATGATGTCCCACATGCTGAACCCTTCCTATAACCGCAGAAAGAAAAGTATTGGTACGTCAATTAGTTCTTGTCTTCTTACTTCTAGGTAAGGAGCAATCTACCCCTCTGGGCAGTTGCGTGCTCTGCCTGTGAACCCTTAATGCTCTTTCTGCCTCTCAGAAAAACCACCACAATTTCTGCAAGCCCCTGCAATCACCTGGTTAGTCCAGCAAAGGGGAAGCCTGGATGCAACTCCAGGGAGGCTGCTGCCGAAGCTGTTAGTTTGATGCTTGCTGTGTGCTGATCCACAGACCGTGGTAAATCCAAGGGGAATTCAATTCCAGTTTGCCAAAAAGCCTTTAAATAGTCAGACAAATGGCAATTACAGGCAGGCCAGTTCAACGTTTGCCTTCACTTCTCCAGATTCCAGGGAGCCTAAAAACCCACAAGCTTCTTGTTCTCCAGATGGGCCTTGAGGCTCATTCGTAACCTCCGTATCTCATCACACACTTCAGCAAACGTGGGTGGCTTCCTTTCCCAGTCTGTTGATTGATGTGATTACCGGGCTCATGAAACTGGTTCAAGAATTATTACACACACATGGAGAGAGAAACAGTTATCATAAGAAAGCCCCTATTTCTGACCAGAAATTAAAAAATCTGGAAGACCTCAATTCCTTGTTTGCTTTGCAATATAAAGTCGGATATCAGGGGCTCTTAGTCTTCTGTAACAAGTTTAAAGGTGTCATATTTTCTAATAAGACAAATCACATCATCGCACCTAAAATCAAGTTTGTTTTTCCCCTCCCTTAAAACCTAAGTTGCTTATTATAGACATACATAATTTTTGAATCCTCACTGAGAAAAATGGCAATCTTGAAATCAGTAACATACTGCAATTACACTTAGCATAATTAAGCTTTAAACAAAAAGTAGATTTAGGCTTTTTCCTGTAGTTAATTTGAACCTCTATACTTATTTTAGTTAACCAGTGCAGAAAGTGTTCAGTATCTCTCAGTTTATATTATTGTCACGTGAGTATATCAACAATCTCACTTGGAAAAAAAAGATGTTTTTAATTAACCCTCAGTTAAACAGATGAGAAAAAGACAAGTTCAAACCTAAATCATTTAAGGCCTGATTGTATTTCCTGTTATGATCTCAAATATTCTCCACACAGTACTGCTTATTCTGGAGTCATCCGGTGTTTTTGGACAAGGACATTAAAGCTCATTAGCAACTAAATATGGTTGGAGTCATCCAGGCCCCTTGCACGGAAATTCAACCATAGATATGGTATCATTCCAGCAGTATGGTACACGAACACTACTACATGCCTAAGGTCTGCACGTTTAACGTGCTGGCCAGATTCAGACCACCAAAAATTTGGCGCTATATATATATATATATATATATTTAAATACACATATATATACACATATTTATGTATATATACAGGTTGCAGGACCCCTTAATTCTCCATGAGTTTTACTGGCTTAACTTACTTCATGTGTGACCAAGAAAGGGCAATGGAATGGAGAGATGAGCACAGGAACACAGGCAGCATGGTAGCCACACAATTATGGCTTAATTATGTTTTTTTCATTTTTTTCCCCCCAAAAAGAAAAGCCCCTGATGAAAAAGCCCAGAGAGGCTAAGAAAACTCCATCTCCTGGAGATATTCATATGTTTTACGGACATAGCCCTAAGCAACTTAACCTATGTTGAAGCTGCTTTGAGAAGAGAAATAAGCCAGATGACCTCTAAAGATCCTTCAACACTAAATTATTCTGGGATTATATGAACTGTGGATGTCAAAATGTAATCAAGTAGTTGACTCCAGCATTCACATTTATCTGCAGCTTTGAAAGATTATATTTTAGATAGAGCAGCTCTGCATGCTATGGGCCATGCTGGACCTGGAGCACCTCTCAGAGAAGGGCTGCACTTCACCCGCCCGCAGCAGGACCAAGAGGCTCATGACAACAGTTTTGCTGAGGTACCCAGAGGTGCTTTCAAAGTCTGCTGTCTGTTCTCCTTCTGCACGTGGTTTCAAGTTTAAATACCTCATAAGCACAATTTTTCACCGCAAGAAAACACGATGCAAAAATGTGACATTTCCCTTCAGTGCAGTTCTCAAAAAAAGCTTTTTTGTAGCTCATTGGAAGCTCTGCATGTTTTCCATAGCATTTTATGTTCAATGTCACCAGGAGTTCACTCAACCCACCAGTTGGCAGTTCCCTCTGAGGGGGTTTGCAGGCACGGCACCTACCATAGAGCTGATTGGCTAATGGGTTGAAAAGGGTATCAGCAGAAAAGCATGACCTGCAAGCTGCTGCTTCCCACCCAGCTGGAAGTTTCTTGGTTAAGCAGAACTGTCCTACACATGTTCCTGCACCCCGTGTTGGGCACGGAGATGTATGTACGGGCCGGGCAGATCTCCAACAGTGATCTCAGATAGCAGGAGCCACGGAGCAGGAAAAGGGCCAAACTCATGAAGCAGTTGCCTTTGGCAACATCCCCAGAAAGATCTCACTGGCGTTTCATGCACTGAGATGCTGGCAGGGTTACAAATGCCACACGCTGAAGGCACAGCGTTGTGCTACAAGGGGACTGCGAAGAGCTGCAGTAACAGACATCACGATCCCATTGCTTTGGCTATCAGAGTCATCCTCAGGGATCATGAGCTCTAAAAAGTCAAATCAAAATTTCTCAACGTGTGAGCATCGAATTATTCTAAATTAAGCATATATGTATATATTTACATACCTATAAAGCCACTGAAACCAAGCTATTCCTTCAAGTAGTGAAAGAGATGAGGCAGATCTTTGCTGAAGATCATTTCACTCTTGGGTCCTTTCACTGGGCAGAAATATTGCTTACCTGTGTTGAAAATTAAGCAATAATTATCTCTAACATGTAAATCTCATTTGTCAGTAGCATGAAAGCCACTCAGTCACAACAAGAAACTGCTGGCTTTAAAAAAAAAAAAAAAAAAGTAGCTGAAAGTTCAAAAATAGTTATAAGATATGTCAAACGCAGCCAATGCGCTTACCAGTCACTTGTCTTACTCTCTGGAGGGCTGTCTTGCTGCTGAAAGAAGAGACCAGCAATACAATCTTTTCATCTGCCTTTGCTTTTTGTCTGGGGTTTAATCCTGCATACAGATACACAACATTATTCCCAACCTACCTATCTGTTTTGCATCACAAAATGAGCCATTCCCTATTTGAAGGAGCTGTCAGCTATCAGTGTTTTGTTAAGCACAAAGCAGTATTTGCTCTTGCACATCCTGAACTGCTGAGAGTCGCTTCTCAGGAATCCGAATAAAGTGACTTGAATTATTTAGAGCAGCAAATAGATTGGATTATCCCATTGTTCCATTTCCACAATTAAATCAAGATACAAAATGAGCTTTCAGTTAAGTAGATGCTAGTATGAGACACTGATTAAGGCTCAAGCAGATTCAGCCCTTTCTTCTTTAAGGAATGAAAGGATGATATTCTAGAACGAGGAAGGTGAAATATGGGGTAATCTGGAGAGAATTTTAAGATGAGAAGCTGCAAGCAGAAAGGACATGTCTAAGAAAGGACATGTCTAAGAAAAAGAGGAAACATAGTCGGAGTAGAGTTTTGTTGCTACAGGCTGCTAAAGAACCCATCCTCAGTACTGAGTGAAGGTTAACAACTGTTGCTTACAGAATTAATATTTTAATATTAATTCAATTAATATTAATTACTATTTAATTCGAGAAAGCAATTCAGTAAGCTCAGAGATAAACTTGCTTTAACCAGATGCTTATTCTTTACATATAAAGGTAAACAGACCTAAGATAATTAGCAGATATCTAGAAGATATAGATATTTATCTATCTATAGATATCTAGAAGACATCTTCTGTACATGGTAATATTTTACATTCCTCTTTTGCCAGTGTGACTGATCCCTGGGCTATGTAATGCTCTGTATATACTCTAGGTAGGAGTAATCATTTCTGAGTTTTTTTCCCTCAATCCCCATATCTTAAATTTTAAACCATAAAACATTCTATTCAAAAAGAAAAAAAAATAGAATCATGAGTGATTATATATGAAAAGGTTGAGAAAGACAGAGTAAAATTGGTCCGTACATGGTCCAAGATACAAAACTTTCCATCATCTGTCAAAACTACATTTAAAACAATCAAGACCGGGAGCAGGAAAGCTTTATGCGACTCATGGGCAAGTTCTGCTACGTTAAACCATTTATATATTCAGATGTATTTACCTCCAACTCATCCTCCTTTCTGAAAGCAAAAGAAGGTTTTTTTTTTTTTCCACTTTACGTGTTACCGCCAATGATGGGGAAAACATACAACATAACCACCTCGAAAGCTAGAGCCAAGTCCCTTTCACAAGATAATTCGACTTTTTTGTTTATTTGTTTTTGTCTACCTTCAGATACTTTGATTGCGAGTATCATGCCAAGGTAACATGTGGAACCTTCCAAAGGTCAGTGGGAACACCAAGCCATAACAAAGTCATCAGATTTTACATCTTGAAAGCATCTGTTGGGCACCTGCATTCAGTAATACAGTCCTTCAGCACACATCCCTTCAGGAATATAGTCCTAAAGGACTGTATACAACTCAGGACTAAAGCACCTGCATGCAGTAATTCTGTTTTTTAGGAAAAATAGAGCTTTCTGTGATAAAGATGATGTGGGCAGCAAATGCATCTCCTTAGAGGATAACAGCAGCAACTAAGAAGCACAAGATACAAGCGTGTTATTTTTTCAAAGCCACCTTTTTCTAATACATCCATAAATAACATGCACTTTCACAAGCATAACCCAAATAACAGTATCTTACCAAAAAAAACCATTGAGGTGGTTATACAAATTTCTCATCAGGGAGAACATGATGGAGAGAACAAACCATCAGCAACAAATTAGTCATGGAGCTAAGTGCTCCACTGGGCAGCACTGCTGGCTACTGCCAGAAGATTAGGATAGTCCAGGCACGCTGCTTATCTAATAGAGAGCAGTATCATGATTTTTAAAATACAGCTTTTTCTGATTGCAGGAAGAAAGCCCTTAAAACAAAACAAACAAAACCGACAGGAAGTGCAAGTAAATATAGCCTGATAACAGCCAGGTGAAGTAAATCTTGACCACCAGGGAATTGAGGAGGAAGCTGAGCAGCAATGAATATCGAATTTCCTTAACCTACCCCAATTACAGAGATAAAAATAAACCCTACCAGTCCAGAAAACTGCAGTGTGTCCTGTGTTATTACTTCTTAGACACAGGTGTGACAGTTGGGAGATTGTGCCCATGTCAACATGTAACTTCCATAATTCCACTCTATTTTGAAAAATAATCTTCAGCAGGGATTTAAGCATTCACTCTTCAGCAGCAGGTTGACACCCTGGCAGAGCCCACATCTGGCCAGCTCCCAAATGCCTTAGTCTCCCTGAAAGAACAAGTTTACTACTAGAAAAGCCACTAACTTTCAGAGAAACTTGCCTGAGAAGTCTCAGGGATGCAACTCCTGCTGCACATGCAGTTTCTCCTATTTCTCCTAGCAGCGTAAAACTAATAGGTTATAAAAGCTCCTTTTGAGGACCAAAGCTAGCACAGCGACTGGATGGAAAGCACGTGCTTAGCAGCTCGATTCGGTCATTCCCTTTTCAAACAACATGATGGAGCTAGTAAAAAGCATACAGAAGGCTATATTTTGGAAGATGTGCCTTCTGAGGCACTTACACAGGGAAAAATTTCCCTAAAATTCATTTTCAGCTGAGCTTTCACCATCTCCTGAGCATTCACCACTCCCATATTAAGTACATATACGTCCAGGTACTACCCTACTACGTCCAGGCCTGCCTAAATATCCTCCATCCTCCTCAAAGCACATCATGTACTCAACTTCACCCAAAGAAATGGGGTCTGCCAGGTCCATTAACATATATTACGTAAATCTATTATAAACCTCTCATGAAAAGCACAATAGCTTGAAAAGTACCTTTTTTTGTTGTTTTTAAGAAAAAAAAAAGAAGAGGATGGAGTATCTACAGGATAAAAATGAAGAACTGTAAGAATTCAGGCAAGCCTCATTCTCTCTTGGCTTTTTCAATCATGCCAGGCTTGGGAGGAAGGGATTCAGCTATTCCTCCAGCAAGCAGTCCACATTGCATAAGGCAGACATAGAAAGTCATTAATACTGAGAAGAACAGAATTCATATCTAAAACACATGCTCAAATACATCTGACAAGGAACTAGGTTTTGTCACTCTAAAGAAATAAAAAATAAACAACAACAACAAAAACCCTATCCCTTCTTATAGGCCTCACCCTAAGTCAAAGTCACTGCCTCTACTGAAGAAGACTTGTCAAGGACGAAGGCATCTCAGGCACCCTGTCACTTTTCAGGTGAGACTCCCAAAATTCAGCATTGGGAAGATTTTTGGATAAGGGCAACCTCTATCTTTTGTGTATAAAAGGGATCAGCAATAAAGGGCAATATAGTATTTCCCTCACCCCTTTCATACTTAGCTTTGGGTTTTCTCCCAACAGAACAAGGGCTGCCAAAGAGCAGTTACCAGCCAACAAGAGCAATTACCAGCATAGAGGAGATGTGTTAGCACACAAAGCTGGAAGAAGTGTGAACTTCCGCTGTGCATCCTGAGTTCCTACAGCTGCAGAGTTTCTGTTTTCCCACTTTCTCTTTTTTTCTCACCTTCAGGTTTCAACTGCTGGGAATTACAGGGATACAAAGGATGAAAAAAATAGCAGGTGATCTCACCACACTGTTTCTAATCAAAGCACTTGTGTGTATCGTGCCCACGTACGTTTTCCAACGGTAATGCTAATATTAAGAAAATATCTACCTAGATTACCAATGACTAAATTTATTTAAAATTTACACATTATGGCACAGAGTCCACTTTATTACCGAAAGGCACTTTATGAGAGAGAAAATGTGAAGGCACTGGGAATATGTTGAAGAATTTTTGTACATACATCTCCCTTTGCTGGCATCCTGGGTCACCTTAGAGTGCAAAGCAATACTGAAAGGGGAGGCAGTCCTTCTCACAGCTACAATCGTAGGCAACACCTGCTATGCTTAGCTGAAGATGGAGCTATGAAGAAATGCTCTCTTTTGAGAAAATGCCAAAAAAATAAAAGATGCACAAAGGCTAGTCTTTCTGGAGCTCAGGAAGAACAGCAAGGGGTGGCTGCATAGAAGGTCCAAGCATCCACCAAAAGACACATCAGTGGCTCTTTCTCTCACTCCCAGTGCCTGCCACATCCTGGCATTCCAGCCACCCCTCCAGGAGAGGGTTGATGTCCCTGTTAGCTACAACCTGCTGCCTTTAGGTCCCTCTCACTGCCATGTTACTGTCTGTAAGCATCGTAATTCCAGGACACCTGAACGAGACTCCACCTCTACAGGAACATGGACCTCCAAGTCCCACCTCTTTCCCAACAAGTGCAATGTTGGGGACGAATCCAGCTGCGAGTTCTTCCCTTCTCTGAGGTGGGTGGGCATGGAAGAAGAGAGGAAAGGTCCAAAATTAGGTTTACGCTAAGACAAAAAAGGAAGTATTTTGATACACTGATGATTTTTCATAAGACAATAAAAAACAATCAGCATTCCTAAAAATTAGCAGCCGTGCTAAGTCCACCAACTTGCTTCACACAAGCTACTATCTTGAAATAAGAGACAATTTTAGGCTTTTATCTGCAGCTCACTTGCTGTCACTTGCTTAAACAGCTCCTGTTTCTCCAAGGCATTTCACGGATGATTCAAAAGGACTCGTGGAGCCGATGCTTTATCAAGTGACACGAAAGACGGCTCTGCTCCTTCCCTCAGCCTCCCAGCCGGCCAAACATGCCCAGGGCTTCCCCGAGGTCCCTCTCACCCATCCAAAACCTTCGCTCTTCTTCGTAGGAGCTCGCAAAGGAAAAACAAGTAGGCAGAGCCGCTCGTGGTTGAGTGCCCAATGGTCACATCAGGCTCTTCCTGCACTGCCAGAATGTAACACGAGTTCCCTCCCGCACGAGCTAAGGGTATTTTCTGCCCAGCCATTTTTTTTTTCCTCCTGTTTTACCACTTCTATCACAGGCTCTATGTTGTTCTCTCCCCCTCGCCCCTGGAAATTTTGAACATAATTAAACCTCATTTTGACACATCTGCAAGTAAAGTTTCCTTTTCATAATATCTACAGGTACCTTTTACAGTTTGGGAAAAACAAAGCAAAATAAGAAAAAAATATACTCACGTTTTCTAGTTAACCCATCTACTCTCATGCCATCACATACCTTAAAAACGTAAGTTGGGTTCTTAATGTTTGGGCAGGAATAATTGCCTCTGCACTGACAACTTGTCAGGCTTCAGGGTGATGCAGGAGGATAGGGCTGAGCTCTAATCTCCCAGTTTTATAACCAGAAGCCCTTTCCAGACCCATAACTTATGCAGTGGCACTCATCGACACACATGGATAGCAGAGATGGCAGCTAAAGAAATTTTTTTCTCCACAGAAAATAAATAACTTCTAAAAATGGTTCATAACAGAAAAAAAAACAGAATTCCACACAAAATAAGTGAATCTTAGAGTGATCTTTTATAACTATTCATGAGTCCTGGACTTACCCTGTCATTTTTGCTGTGGCAATGTTTGTTTGTTTGTTTTTGCCTTTGCCTTTCTTCATCCTCAGCCTCCCCTGAGTCTTCTCTACAACCCTTCCATCCTCCTTATAGCAAATAAAATCAGGCTGCTACATAAGGAGTAGGTTTAAAATACACATATAACACATTTCAGTAACTGCTGGTTCCTAAGGTCCACGTCCAGCTGCGTGTGCACACGGAATCCAGCACATCCCAGCAAGACCTCCTAAGGAGCAGGGCAAGTTTAACTGCCAGTGCAGACCATGTGGGTGCTGCCTACCCGCCCACGGGCTCTGCTGGGAGGAGGGTGGATGCTCAGCCTGGACAATCGCAGCTGATTTCCAGCACTCCGGAATGAGACCATGCCCAGGCACGCTAGAAACAAAGGCAGGACCAAACAAGTCAGCTTCAAGAAATACATGGAATGGGACAAGATGAGTAAATGAGAAAAAAATCAGCAATTACAAATGCCTAAGAACCTGGAATTTAGAAAAAACTGAATCAGACCTGTTCATTTTCAATGTTGGGATAGTAACAGCCTAGTCTTGCTTCAGCTATTAAGCTTATTAGGCTTATTGGGCTTATGAGGAATCCAAAGGAACATTTTTCCCAAGCCAGGACACCCACGAGACAGGGCCCAAAGGTCAGCGTGGAGCAAATCGGGCATGGATCTGAACACCAAGACCTTTTCCAGTTCCCTTCAAGGACTGTCCATAGGGGCAGCTTTATGCTCACAGTCAAGCCCAAGCTTGGTCTTTGCTGGATCAAGTTCCAGGCGTCTCCTTTAATATCTCCAGATCTGAAAGTTACGATTGCTAAGTCAGCACACTTGGCTTCTCCGCCCTACTGCATTCCCTGCTACACTAAATGTAACTCTCATTAATTTTAGCCAGTGTTTTTATTCCTTACGGTAGATTTTATTAATGTCTAGCACTGCGGCAGTCAGGCACACGGCCAACTTCGAAACCAAACTTTTACTGAGGAATGAAAAGAACAGTCAAGCAAACTGGTTCCTCACAGCTGGGAAGCTGTTACTGTATGATATATTTATAGTATATAAAAGATACTTGTGAAAAGAGCAGATGGTAACTGAAGAATTTACCCAGAACTGGAGTTTGTCCTTCGAAGTCACACTAGCCAGGAAACTTTGTAAATGGAGAACAGCTTCCTAATCAACTGTACCCAAGATAGGGATTGTAGGGTGGCAGTTGTGGGGTCACTAGTGGTTGCTGCAGACCCCCATCGAGGCCTTTCAGGGTTTGCACTGGGGTTTTTAGACATCTACAGCACATACCAGGTCTTTATGCTACACGATACGTGATTGGCAACATGCAACATTAATGGAGAGATATCCAGATAGGCACATGGTCTTCAAAAGATTCCCAGGTACAAAGATGCTAGCACTCAAATGTGGGAGACTCCTCGACAAGACTCAGATGTGTTGAAGGTCTGATGGACATTCATGGGAGGGAACTGGGCTGCAAGGCTTTCCACCTGGAATATCACTGCTTAGAGATGAGCAGCTCTAACACTGTTGTGTTTTAAGGACCACATTGTCACAATTTCAAGTTGAAATAAACATTCATTACATTTGATGTCTAGAAAACTGTGCTATATTCTAGAATACATGCTCAAAATCAAATTTAAATACAAAAGTGCTTTGATAAAAAAGTTATTTTAGTTTCATAGAAAAATTTTCATCTGTCAATTTTTCTTGATTCAGTAGTTAAATTTTACGGTTTAATACCCTCAAACAAGTCTTTGTTGGCCTTCTACACTATAAACATAGATCAGTATATTGAAAGTCACATAACTTTTGTTGCTCTGCTTTAATGTATAGTCAAAAACCTTTATATTAATAAAGTGAAAATTTTATTATAAATCTGCTCCTGAGGGCTTTTGCTGTGACAGAATCCCACTAAATACAAGGAGAAAACCCATTTGCACTCATATTTATCCCTGCATTCTCAGCTGGCTACAAATCCAGCGAGTTCCCCCTAGCAGCAGGGCTTGTGTCTGTAGCACAACTCTGGTTTGATCAAGTAATTTAAAGATTAGTCTTCTAAATCCTGATGTTTTCAAAATTATTCAGTCCTCCTCTACTAAACAGGAATAAAACTGAAAAAGAAAAATCACTGGAAAGCCTAGGAAACTGCCTCACCCTCCGTCCTCCCTGACTCACACACTGAGGTTTTAGCTGCTCTGCTCGTCCCGGGTCCTGCTCCCATGGCCAGAGTCTCCTTTGGAGGGTTTTTCACCACGCCGAGACCACCTGCAGCAAAAGGAAGTGCTCAAAGCGAGCAATGGTTTTACTGGAATCTATTCCAGGATAAAAGTGCAATTGCAAAACACCAGGCAAAACTTTATTTATCATCAGAAAATTCTGGAGGCTTCCGAACAAATGCATAATTGAGAGGCATTTGAGAGACAGCAGTGCATCACTAAGAGATTTTTAGTAGGTTATATCCTTGAGAAAAGGTAGACGGTCCAGCAGGCAAAATAAAGTTGTTGGTGGCCTGATACGTTGCAAGCGGTTTGTCACCAAGAGCACTGCACTCTTTAGAGATAGCTACACATACCTAAAGAGAAAGAAAAAAATCTCTCTCAAGTGAATTTATTGACTAAAACCAGTTCCACAGAACCAATTAGTATCTTACACCGGCTGCCCTGCAAGGCTTATGAGGCCATCCATCACTTGTCCATTTAACTATTTAGCATTTGTTCCAGCAATTTGTCACACTGTCACAACAGCAGCATTTCAGAATAGGAGTTTTTGGTTGAAAGAAATCTAGCTCCGATAGCGCAGATATTTCTTTTCTAATAAGACCTGCTCAAGATTTATGTTTCTATTATTTTTAACCTTAAGCATCATGCCTGGAGGGTGAGGTTAATTCCCCGCATTGTAGAGGTTCCTCGCTTAAATCACTTGTTTTACATGAGAATTTAAAAATATCAGGCCAAATCAAATCACTTCAAACTTCATCAGCAAGTCCCCGTTCTGACATCACACAGCACCTTATCTTACAGCCGCAGTGATTACATTTTTATCACTTTTCCCATCTACTCATTTGATTTGTACAATCATTGCTGGTGACTTTCTTAATTTCACAGCACCAAATGAGTTGCAAAAAATCACCTTCCCATTGAAGGAAAGGCAAAGTATCTACGTACTACGTTACAATATTAGCTTGTTTACTTTGGACATAGTTCAGACTGTAAATCTGAAGAGAAGGATTATTGCAGAGCATCAATTACTCAGCTGCAGATATTTATAAATATGAATTTAGAAAAAAATAAAGTGCAAAATAAGTATTTAGGGTGGGTGTTTTGCAGAGCGTATCCGCAGCACAGGTGGCGGGAGCTGCTCCAGGCGCCTCCCGTGCTCCTATGGGGCACAGCTCTGCATCCAGCACCGCCTACGGAGCCACTTGGTAGACTCAGGGAAATTAAAGGTACTCAGCACCCTTTCAAACTTGCTTATTCTTTCAGAAACAGGTCTTCATTTTGAATGACAAGCCCTGCTGCTCAGAGACCTTTTTTTCCACTGCCTTCCCCACTTTGGTTCCTTACAAGTGCTCAGGAACCAAATGTCACCTCTGGATGTGGCTACCAGGGAGCATCTGCCACCGTTCACACCACTCACCGGTCAAACTGATGGAGAGACCACGGGTTAACAGCAATTGTCCAGCATTAATGCTTGTCTCCTTTTGTAAATGATGTCCTATACGTTGCAGAGAAGCATTTGGGGTTTAATAGTGCAGAGTTTATGGCCATTCGTTTGGCTGGTTTGGTTGAGGAGCAAGGTTAGAATTGTTTTCTCCCTTAACCACAGTGGAAATTCTCATTTCAAGTACAAAAAAGCTACCGCTGCTACCACAGCCTCATTCAGAGTCAGATGATCAAGAACACGCAGAAAAACGGACGTTGAAGTATAAGAAAAAGGAAATATAAATGGAAAAATATAAATGGAAAAAGGAAATATAAAAATATAAATGGCCAAGCAGAGCCCTGCCTGCCCACACGTAGCTATTGGCAAATTCAGGAGAAATGAGCACTGAATCACTGCTCACGATCCATCAGCACTGGGGGCAACAAGGTGCCCAGCTGATTGAAATCCCATAATCAGGTCAGAAGGTCTTGCCAGGGCCTCAAACAGGCTCCAAATAGGCTCGTTACCAGAACGGGTCTCTGGGGTGGAAGGATCAGCAGGATCCTGCTAACAGGCAGGGAGGGAAGCTGGTGCTTCCATCGGGATGCAGCAAGGGAAGCAGTGCCGGGATTTCAAAGGGAATGCAGCACAGCTTCCCTGAATAACTTCCATTCAAAACAAAGCAAAACAAAAGTGCGGAACATAAAAACTCCCTATCCTAGGTGTATTCCACAGGCTACAGTCACTGCCCAGCACAGAATCCTGTGCAAAAGAAAAATGTATGTGCCAATTTAATAAGATAAAATTGCCATACGATTAGCACCCGCCATACCTGTAAGCAAAGCCAGACAGCCAAGTATTTGCCATTTGCAGCTGTCTGCTCCCCTGCAGCTCAGTTGAAGCACCTATTCTACTAGGTAACACCATTAGCCCCACGTACCCCGTTAGCCTAAGACAGAGCCTCGTGTTTTGCTTTCAAGCTCTGCTTTCTCTTTGCAGTGTTTCTGGGGCTGGCGCTGCTTGAGGGTTGTTGAGTTTTCACCTTGTGCAGCACCTCGACACAAGCATTGTAATAAGACCCATGCCTTCTAGTGTGCAAGCTGACCTCAGTAATGCCCAACATTAAATACAAATAAAGCACAGCTGGGTTCTAAAGACTAACAAGGAATCTACACACGCTCAACAAGAATTTGCCTGGATATATTGGAAAACAGGATCAAAGTACCACACATATTCTAACAGGTTTGAAAATATGATATACACGTATTCTGTAACTACAGTTTAGACCACCTGCAAAGTCCCAAACAGGGACTAAAAGTTGAATTCTGACTCCAGTGTTACATAACACTGCAATCAGTGATACTGCTTCAAAATCATAACATTTTATTAACAAGCATATGGTTACCCCAAAACACATTTGATGAGGAATTTACTGAAGAGGAATTCTGGCCTCCATGAAGGCCACACATGGGCAAAGTACAAGGGCCTATAAAACACTTCTTTGCAAGTCTTCTCTTCCACAGCCTTACCCTGACAGCTAAAAGTGGATGCTGTTACGTAGCTGGGCAGCTCTATCTTTTATTACATCACAAATATTATTCTTCCCTATACTGGCTTTCCATAGAAAATGCCAGGGAGAAAAATCAAATTGTGGCATCCAGCATATATGAGATTAAAGTAGTTGAAAGTGTTGAAAGTGCTTGGACGTATTTGGCAGTTCTTTAACTGAAAACCAAACATGCTGTTTAAAGAAAAAGTCTTAAAAAAATAAAAAGCCCTCATGTAACATCCAGGGCCATAGTCAGTCTTTCCTCTGTGTTGTCAAAGAGAGATTATATATATGTGTGTGTGTGTGTGTGTGTGTGTGTGTGTGTATTTTAAAAAGGCACAAAATTGTTCTAATTTTCTTCATACATCATCATCAAGACAGGTTATCATGAGCAGAAAAATGTAACATTTCACATTTGTCTGTGCCACTTCTGAGCAATAACAGTAATGCTGAAGATTTTCTGGAGCTAAAGCAGCCTGATCTCTTCAAGGAGCCACACAGATCAGGTGTGGAGACACCACTCATGGCAACTCTCATCTGACACACTTGATGTGTTTATCTACAAACTGTAGAAATATGTTTAGTTCTTCAAAGACTTTAATTAACTTTTAAAGCAAAACGCACTGCAGCTGTGCATTCCTTACAAATTATGTGCATTATTTGTTGATATATTTGTTAGACATGCTGCGACATGAAGTGTTGCAGGACTGGACTGTCTTTCTCCTTTCTTCATACAGAGTCTAGTTGAAAGGAGAGCTCACCAGGGCCTCAGTGCTGGTGCACGAGTATCCACAAGGTTCCTGCTCTCTGACTGCATAAGAAACGACGATGAAGAGGAGAACAGGGCAGTTTGCTGCATGACTGACTAGAGGTTATTTGTACAATTAAGGATTTAGGTTGTTGGGGTGCGGAAATTTGAAAACATTTTTCTTCGGAAACCCAGCTGAATAAAGCGTTGCCTACAATGCAAAATATTTTCCTACCAATGGCAAGGCTGTCTATCCTATATTTACTTTTCACTAATCACGTTCTCGTGACCTACGCTCATGCTGCAAACAGTGCCACAAAATCCTTCTACTGAACGGCCTCTGTACCCAAGCACCAGGAGGAGCTTTGCAGGCTCCTCTACACGAAAGCAACAGCAACCCAGCAACTTTGTCTCTTGGAACTATGTAAATAAGGGAAAATAGCTCATACTAGAGCTAAAAATAAAGTACTAAGATACTGATCCAACTAATGCCATCCAAAACACTGTAAATGATGGAGCCTTCCATCCTTGTGGTGGTGATCTGCAGAACATCGAGCCTTTTGGTTCCTGAAGCATCGTTTCTATAAACGTTCACCTGAAATAAAACTACATTTTCTATTTGCATGCCTATGAGCATCTACAGACCACTCAGAAAAGGCTAATTTACCAAAAAGTTTTTGCCCCCCACTACCACCAGGCACATTTTATAAACTAAAAGAAATCTGAGCAAAATAAATTAGATCATGAAACGTATTAAAAAACCATGAGGACCTCAAGCAGCAGCCTGGGAAGGGAAGCGAAAGGAGCACTACGGGTTTTAGGAAGCACAGACATAATTTATGAGAAACGTACAGTGCATATTTACCGAAGCAAAGTGAAAAACCTTGGGAATATTTTTAAGCAGAACAATGTTTCTATAAGCTGAAGATTATTTACTATGGAGGTGAACGCAGACTTAAAACGATTCTGAGGGAATGTGATTAACCAAACGACTTAATGTTGAACTGCTATTTCTCCATCCAAACTAACGGCAAAATCCTCTTCAAACATGACACAAAATGGATATCCTACAAGAGGGACCATGGAAAGGCCTAGGTGGTTCCTCTGTTAATTTTTCCACCAATTTATGTGAAGTTGCTTGTGCTGAGACCCTAATCCTTAAAACCTGAGAAAGCAGATGATGTTCTTAGAATTTAATTCTGCAAATATTAAATTCTGAAGCAAAAGAGAACTTGTTATCTGATATTACTACTTTTTACAGTCCGTGGTCCTGCAGAGCCCATTGCCTAATGGTACTGGCTGGCCTGTTTGATAGCTTATCTTTTCCAGCTGCCCAGCCCTGGCACCAGCAATAAGGCAGTGCAGATCTCCCTGCAATCCCTCCCTCTACAACTTGGCAGGCTCCACATCGTTTGAAGTAACATGTTTTCCTGGGAAGCATGTTCCAGCTTGCATAGCTTCCTTCTACTCTTCAAAGCAATGCTCCAGTCAAAAAAAAATAAATTACTCCGTACACAGAATGTCTTTTTTCCCTTTGGCTGTGTAACAGATGCTATCCATCCTTGTCCACCAGAATCTGAAAAGCAAATCTGCTTCCTGACATAGACTCAAGAGTTCAGGAACAAGCTGGCTGATAAAATGCTAGCGGCTGGCTGCCAGCTTCATCCCAAAGATCCCCAAATTTTGCACGTGCTTGGCACCACTCATGTTTCAGAATTCTTTTTTTAAAGTAGTGAGAGAAGACAAACTCCATCAGAACACAAATTAATAAAATAAAAACACTGTTCACCTTTCAGGCTGTTCCAAGAGGCTTTGCCTACCATGCCCTAATGCCGACTCCTCGGAAGTAGGGCCAGCTACCCTTCCCTTGGCATTAATTTCCTTTGACTGCATTTGAAAAAAATCTATGCCAAGTACACACACCAATTCACACGGGCAAGTTTTAAAGCAGCTTTTCATCGATTTTTAGCTATTCCTCCTTATTACAAAAGTCAGCACACACAGCTAGGAGTCAAAGAAAGAGAAGGTAGCTTCGTATTGAGAACTAACACAAGGAAGACACCAGCCTTTCTACTAAGCATCCACTTGGAACTAACAGGTACGTTGGCAATACACAACTCCACTTTGCCTATCCATGTGTACAATTAAAAAATAATTAATGGACACCACCAAGATCCAGAGATAAGCACAACAAAAAAAAATCTTAGTTGCTGATGAAAATTTGCTTGGTTTTCCAAATGCTCATATATTAAAAGATAGATACTAAAAAAATAATAATAATAAAGGGTCTCCAAACAGCTCCTCTGTTGCAGATCCAGCAGATCCAAAGCTCACTTATCCATCTCTTCCACAACCACTTCTGCTCTAGCTCCTCTCCATTCTACCTAGCAGGTATCTGGACCTCAGAGTCTGTAGCTTAACTGGCTTTAAATTTGCTAAGAAAAAAAAAAATGTTTACAAAGTTAATACTGTTAACTTTCTGGTTCAAAACTGTTCTTTTTCTTTCCACTGCAGAATATTTTTTCCATCCAAAAGCTTAACTTTTTAGAGGCTTTAGTCTCAGCTGAACCTGATTAGTACCTCAGAGCAATGGGTTTCAAGCCACTGCAAGTCCACAAACCCTGAGTGTTTGCGGGTATCTGCAAGGGTAACTTGAAAAGAAAACATTAAAAATTCAAGCCAATTGTCAGCAGGGCTTTAACTCTCTCTGCCGAAGCCTGTTCCTTTAGTAGAAAAGATTTAGAGGTTCGCAGATCAATAGAGGTTGAGAAGCACAGAACAAAAAAGAGTGTTGAATCTTGATAAATTCAGCCCCAGATCTGAATGTTTTTCTCCTGGCTACAAGCACAGTGGGCTTCTGCCTCCTGTTTCCTACTTGCACTGCACATAGAGCATAGGAACAGCTTCAGCTCCGCGCAGCAGCCCCTGGAACCAGCAGCTGCACCCCCCACATGGAGAGGGGACTTCTCATCGGCATCCTTATCCAGAGGAAGGTTCGTCTGTGCTCTGCCCTGCAATTCTCGTCCAAGAGCAGAAATAACAGCAGAAAATGTGAAATGCCCTGTATTTGCTGCATCGGGATGACCTCTTTTGATGCCTGGAGCAGCATCACAGCAGACCATTCTTTCCAGTAGCTGTGAAAGCCTCTGTATCAAAAGGGAAATGTCACCTTGGTCACCTGCTCACCCTGACATAACACCCGGGTCGCTCTGTCCTGGAAACCAGAATACTTGGAGCTCATATGTGCAATATTTAGCTATTAGATTGCAGGTTGGGAGGGTTTTTTTTTATACTCAGAGCAGTTTATCATGACAAATATATCTATATAAGCATATATAAAATCATACAAATATATCGTTATGTATATATTCAAATATATATTTCAAATTACTATTACAGAAACACGTAGAAAGCAATTCACCAATACTCTTCTGATAATGCTGCTGTCCAGAATAATCAAAATGTCACCTGGTTTATGGTGACGCAGGAGAGCAGCAGAGCAGTCTGGGGACAGCATCCACTGCCATGGTGTTTTGTGTCACTACCATCCATAGCACAAGCCTGAATTGTCATAAACGAGGAACTGGGTTTTCAGCACACGGGGAAGCCACGTATCCAAAAGCCTATATCCAAAACTCTAAAGCACTGCTATAATACAAAGACATAAAGCAGATTTAAATGACACACACAAACACACACGCGTGCACATTTAGCTGGGAAAAACATCAAGTGTTTTGCTTTTTTATCGCCTTCTTAAGGCTGTAGTTTTTACTGCTAATTCTATAGGCAAAGCTGCTTGCTAGAGCATTTTGCAACCTCTGCTTCCCTTTCCACACGCCAAGGGAGCAGTAAACGCAGCCACTCGAGGATCACGCCGTGCGATCCAGCACCGGCACCTCCCGGGTCACCTCCTGCCCGACGGATCCGACCCGTCCCAGCTCTGCCCGCCCCAGGCGGCCGCTTCGCTGCCTGGCTCTCCCAAAGGAAACCCCTGTGCTCGGCTGTGCCGAGGCCTTTTCCTGGAGAGAAGACAGAGGGGTGAAAGGAAATGTCAGTCACGGCTGCCAGTGTTGCGGTCCCAGCCGCCCTGGCTGGGGAGGAAGAATGTGGCTTCTGCAGAAATACTTTTATTTTATCCTTGCCCTTTTCCAGGGAGAATAAGAAATGCCGAAGGGCAAGGACAGCTCTGAGTTTACTCACTGCTCTAGTGACCCCGTTTTCTAGCAGCAAAGAGGCTGAAAAATAAAAACAAGGAAACATGCAGGGAACAGATATTTTGCAAGTTATTATGAAATCGCTTAGAAAAATCATACTGTACAAATCCCTGCCTCTCTGCCTGTCCACATCTCACCTTTAAGCCATTAAACATTAAAGAAGCTTTCTGGCATTTTTTGTTGAACATAAAATCTTTCTTTCTCCTGAACTCATAATTTGTACAATCCATTGCACTCCTCAGCATCCAGCTATAAGAAACCCAAGAAAAGGGCCTTGTCCTGACCAAGAAGGCAACAAGGGAGCATCTCTGAGGCTGCAGCTTTAGCCTAACAGAGAGCAGAGCTACAGCACAGAGAGATGTCTGGCACACCAGGGGCAAAGGGACAGAGGAGCTCCAAGCACCTGGATACCTTCTCTAAAAAAGCATCTGCACAATTCCTCTCCCTTTTCCATGGCTTTGCAATCGTTCTGCCAAAAGAAGATCCTGTAAATGGGTGATAGAAAGGAAAGAATGAGCTGCTAAACACTTCTTAGGCCTTTCAAATGTTAATGCTGCAAATCAGAAAAGAGCAGAAACACCTCTCAGCATGGAGCAGACAACTTAATTCTTCCATGGCACAGCAATCAGGTACAGAGGAATGACACTTTATTCCGCCACATAATTTAGTTCTTTTTCTGCTGGAATTTGATGCTTTCTTAAATATGGTTTGATGCCAGAGATTAACTCTGGCCATAAAGGTGATGCCACTTTAAAAAAAAATAAAACAATGTTATCATAATTAAGAAATTATAACTCAGAGAAGAAAATATTTACAGTTATATTTGTTGCATGTGTTGCTCTGTGTAGCTGCTCATCTGTTTCATTCTGTATGAAGTAGTTGTATGATAGACAGAAGAGAGAGGGCAGAGTGATTGACTGAAAGCCAGATGTCAAATTGTCACCTAGTGGTGGAAGGAATTAAGTATTTCTCTACCTCGACTCATCCTGTGGGAGAAGGATCCTTTCAGACTTTACATCCACATCATTTTTCCATTTCAAGGTTTCAGAGTGAAAAGAAGATTTAAAGGA
This sequence comes from Nothoprocta pentlandii, assembly GCA_013398315.1. Lineage (NCBI taxonomy): Eukaryota > Metazoa > Chordata > Aves > Tinamiformes > Tinamidae > Nothoprocta > Nothoprocta pentlandii. The sequence continues at coordinate 230,169 of VZSG01000082.1, forward strand.
CATTGTTTAAAAATAAGCACGTGCATTTTCACAGCTTGGTGGCTTTGGGGGAGCATGGGGGATTCAAGACAACTATGGTATTAAAGGAGGAAAGTCTGCTGGCGCTCAGTGAGGCTTCCTCCATCAGGCACCATGCAGCTGAGCTGGCACCACCAGCTGCCACCCGCTCGGTCGCAGTGGGACACGGGGCTGGCAAAGGGCATCTCTGGGATGTCCCCAAGCCCCTAGACCTGAGCCCCAGGGCTGCAGCGAGGACAGCGAGCGCCGCAGCCACCCAGCCAAGAGGAAGGGATGCAGAGAGCCAAGAGGAAGGGACATAGGGCTCCTGGTGCTCAGCATTGATGGACCATGTAATTAAAGCGAGGTTAATCCTGCGCCTTTGAGGATGCAGGTGCACAGCTCAAATCGGAGGCACATCCCAGGCCGTGTATCCCTCCCTCTGTGTTCTTTTGGGTGAGGGTGACGCATCGTTGAGGGCCGTGAAAAGGAACAAGTTTAAGACATATTCCCAAGTGGTGAGTCATGGGCACACAGGTGATGTTCTGAAAAGCTAAATCCAGCCATTTCCATAGCTCAATCAGACAGACCAAGGTGGTGTTTAGTGGTATGGCGCAGGCTCCGTCTCACCTTGAGACACTGCCTTCTGCAGCCTTGATGCCAGGGACCAGCCCAGCTGCAGAGCCCTGAAGGGACTGACCACAAGGCAGCAGCTGTGTCCTCACGCCCCAGGTCCTAACTTGTCCAGTGAGGCTTCTTCAGAGTCACTTAACAGTAGAAAAAGAAAGAAAAAGGGCTTGCAAAATAGCTAAATGTGCTTTCAGACCCCTTCTCACACCCCACAGTATTGTTTACAATAGAGTTATTTCTCTAGTTTGCATTACCCTGGGAATTTTAGATCCCCTCTGCATGCAGATCACAGCCCCTTAACTTGCTTTAAATTACCAAATCTGAGTGCAAAAGACCCCAATTCTCACCTGCTATTGAAGTGTCTACAGCCTTTCTCTAACCCATCAATATGCACTTTTCCAAGCATCAAACACAAGCAGCTCGCCAAACACCCTAGCTTTAGAGCTCCTCTGGCTAATGTAGTCATGCAAAGCGGCACAACATCAAAACCTGGTCAACCAGAAAAGCTACCAGCTGTTTCCATGCTGAAAAAACCTGGATACAGGGAACAGAACCCACACTCTCTTTTCCTGAATACACAGCACACTCTGCCCAAGAGCCACCAAGGCAGCGTGGGATATTCACAGGAGGATGTTCACCCCAACGTTGAGCCTTTTACCCACTCTTCTCCACAACCAGAAAATAAAGATGACAGTTTCAAGAGTTATCCAGAGTCTCTGCCATTCTTTTCCCATTCTCTCCAGGCATCCATAGCATTATCACAGCATTGGGAATGTTTTTTTAATTTCTTAGCTCAAGAAACAGTGCTGATGTTTATCTGATCCTCTCCCACATAAGTGGGCATGTCAGGAGGCCATCCTAGAGAACAAGCCATTTCAAATAAAACATTACATAGTTTGACAAGGAATTTCAATGGATTTTCATTGTCCTTACCATGTAGAAAAGCTGCATTTATATTACTGTTTATGAAGAGACTTGTGGAAGGAGCCAGGTCAGTGTCCACTAAAAGCTTTAATTTAAACAGGAGGTTTTGCTTACCCTACTTTCTCTTTCCACAGTGGAAGTATTCCTGCTAGAAAATGAGACAATCATGCTTAGCCTTTTTATTGGTGGCCTTATGAAGAATAAATTTCGAACATCATTCAAACTGATTAATTGTATGAGTGTTAATAAAAGTCACCAGTAACAAAAGCTCCTTGTGTCACCCATGAGGAAAAGAACAGTAATAAAGGTTGGATTTTGTGAAATTACTTCTTTTACATAAGCCCTTTGACGGTTCTTACATCCAGCTCAGTGTAAGAACCATGTCACAAGATCTGACAGATACATTTGAAAAAGTACTGAATTCCCCTCTGCAGAGCTCTCCCCAGGAGATAAAACACTGCAGATCATCTGAGATTAGTTCTCACTTGCTAATATTTTTGGTTTTTTTATATTTTGTACCCACTAGTCCTGTGGCTTGTGCATAAATAAAGGCTCTTTAGAGATCTTTTCAGAAGCAAAACCCTGACTAAACAGTTGCTTAGCTAAAAGTCTTAGCACATTTCCTAACAGCAATTAGAATATGACTTATCAGTTTCATCATGCCTAGGGAAATGTAATTGATAACAAACACATTGAATATATTTGTCTGAAAAAGCAGATCTTGCTCTTCAGAAATAAACTGCGAGCCGTGAATGCTCTGCAGCTGCAGCAAGGATGAAGTTTGGATGCTCACGAGCATCACCTGAAATTTGTCGTGCGAAGGTAGAAGTCAATCCCTTGTGCCCAACACCACGACTGCTTGCTTTGACCAACAGCAAGGCAGCCTATAGCTCCCCCTACACATGGCTCCTCTATTTTCCTTTTTAGAGAGTGAACGACAATACAAAAGACATTTTTTCTAACCTTAGAAATGCTGCTGCAGATAGAACATGATGAAAAACAGCCCTTACTTGTTAGGATGTCCCCACATAATTCATTCATAGCTCCACTTCACGCTGCCATTTATGATTTACAAGGTCAGTCCTAACTGAAAAAATATTTCATCTCATGTCATCTCTCTGTCATATTTCTCCTTACTAGACTCCTCCACTGGTCAATCAATAGCAAGAGCAGACACAAAGTCCAGCAGTTCAGCAGATAGCTGAGCTTTTCTAAAGCTTGGATTCCCTCGTGAATTGGGTCATTTTCTATGGAAGGCAACTTGGTAAATAGCCCTAGGCCCCACTCGCACAGCTGTACAGCCTGAAACCAGAACATTTCCAGGATGGGGCATTTTTTAAGCCCCTCCAGAAACGGCCACAGCGTTCACCGACCCAAACATCCCATTTCATTTTAAGACTGTGTCTTTCCTCTCAGTATTTTTTTTTCTTTCCTGAATTTTCAACCACATTTTCCCTGGCTTGATACTTTCCTAATGACACGCTATTACACAGGAGGCAACAGAAGCCAAGGTAACAAACTAAAACCTAAGTCGAAACACAGGAGAAAACAGTATTTTCAAAAAAGAAAATGAGAATTTGCATGCATATGTCTTAAAAGAATCCTCATTGTGAATATTTATAGCTTCAAAAAAAAATACCCACACCCACTAAATTAATGCTATTTCAAGCATGTCGCAACTTATATTTTTCAGATAGGAGCAATGTTGAAAAATACCACATGAATGAGAGGATAATTGCAGGATACTGGACTGCAAACTTGAATGCAGTTAAGTGCAGAGACCCATGTGTGCAATGCAGAATTAAAGCTGCTTTTATGCTTCAGATGGTTAAAAAATTACCACTTGAGGCAGCTGCAGTAACGTGCTGGTTATCGTCCCCGCAGTGCTCAGACGTACAGTAATCACCAAGGCTTTTAACTCAACTTCTGACATGCATCAGTTCCTACCTCGAAGGCTGTGCAGTATTTTTAGTGAAATAAGGCTTTCGAACAAGTGATCTAACACTTCATAAAGGCAAAATAAATGCATATGCCATTATGGGTGCTTCCTGGTTGCAGCAGGACACGTGTGCATTCACCAGGCTCGCGCAGTCTTTGGGTTGGGATGTCACATCAGCCAGCTCCTCACAGCAGCTCAGCCTCTCGCCTCTGGGGCTATTTATACCCTTCCTCTTAAGGGCTGGAAGATGTAGTTCCTATGGGGAAAACCCAGGCTCATCCAGAGGCTCAGGATAATTTTACTTGGACTCTCAGATGGTGCTTCAGCTCTGCTCGTCACAGCTACACAACTGCACGGATGCTGCTCACACCTCCAATTCCATATTAATCCCTTATTTTATATCTGCCTGCTCTTCCTGGGATCTATTACTATCCAGATAACCACTAAACACTACATTCGTCTTGCATCCACCTTAGCCAATTTATCCTATTCCAGCTCCTCACAGAGCACATAGAGCAGTCAAAGTTTCAGGAATAGCCAGTAAGCAAAATATTTTTGGCATACACATTATTTATGCATCCCTTAAGATACAGCTAAAAACGCACAGATCAAAAAACGCATTTGGAGGATAATTTTAGAGTTCTGGAAGAGTATCTGGTGCTGGAAAATATTTTAGGTATAGGCAGCAGCTAGCCTTTAACAACAACAACAAAATTAAGTAAACGAAGGCAAGATAAAGATCTCCCATAGCCTGACAGCTTTTTAAAGCAACGTGTCTTTCACTGAGAAATCTACTGGGAGCATTTTGACCGCACTGTGGATAACGCTCTATGCCCTCAGCTGAATGGAAACATTTAGGTTGTTATTACTGCCAACAACAAAATTTCACCATAGAACTGTTAGCAAATGGATCTATTTCATTATAATCACGTACTGTCATTTACGGTTTTGTTTTAGATTTTTCATAACAGAAGTAGCAAGGTGCCTGTGTGCAGTTGTTCTCTTTCTAGTTCTCAGTGAATTTAGATTTCAGCCTTCACAGCACAGTCATCACCAACAGCCTCGGTATTCAAATAATTCTTAGACAATTTCATGTATTATTTGAAGACAATATCTGATGGCAAAATTTTCATTTGCATTTTTTTTTTAAAATGCTTATAAATATTAACAAGTGAGCAAATGCTCAGAGAGCTCTGGGATGGGAATAACCCAAGCCTTTTCCCAACACAAGAGCATGAGGTGGTTGCCTTTGGAACACAGCAGCATGAGACCTGCCTTTCCACAGTCATGTCCCATCCTTAACTCCTACAAATCAGATTTCCTACACGTTCTACCAAAAAGGCAGTGCAGGCCTCGCTCTCCCCCCAACTCGGAGCAGTAGAGCTGGCTTTAGGCTGCAACTGCAGTATCAAGAGTGTTTAATGGGAAGACTGTTAATGGGACGACTGGCCTTGTGTACAAGAAGTCGCATCTCCTTGTCCAGATGTCCAGATTCCTTGTCCTATATGAAGATGAGGCCTTCAGGATTTGGGCTCCTCCAACGCCACAGCCACAGCCACTGCCATGTGGCAAAACAAGCAACAGGAAAACTTCATTTCAGGGAAGATTTACGGTGACAAACACATATAGACTCAACTGAGATGAGAGCAACCAAATAAATGAGATGCTTCCTCAAATAAAAAAATTTTACAGCAAGAATCAAACACCAGTTTCAAATATCAGTGCTGAAATATTTGAATGTAATTGCTAGCATAGGAAGGAATAAACAGTGGTTAGTAAAACCAGAATGAGATACTTTAGCTAGATAAAAAGACCATCATCCGGATACCCAGCTGTCATTTTAGGTTAGCTCTCTACAGCACGACCTTCAATATTGCCCGACCAAATTCTATGTGCCTGCAATGCCTTAAATGCTCTGCAATTTAAAAGCAATAAGCTTAAAATAACTTGCAGGTTAAGAATAGAAGGCTGAGGGAAAAAAACAAATACACCTCCAATTCAACATTCAACAACTTCAACATCTTTATGTTTCAGCCCTTCATCGCACAAAGCAAGGTCTTGACTTCAACTCTCTGTGCATCCTCCCCACGTGCCAGTGAGGACGCAGACAAGGTCATATGAGGGCTGGTATTTTTTAATAGGGCACCTGGCAGCTGTTAGAGCAGAGTCTGCAGCATGAGCTTTGCACTGGGGGTGCTCACCCAGCACACACGGGGAGGCTGCTCAGACGGGGATCTCGGGCACTGCAAGCAGCTGCCAAGCAAATGCTCTTGTCAGTGGCACAGAGCAAGACCCACCACACACAATGTTCCATCAGGAACATGTTTACATGTGTTCAGGTATAAAAAACATTTCTTCAGTCTACAGTATTGTCGTGATGGTGCTTGCATCTATGCTATTCCTATCCTATAGGAAGCACAAAATGTCCATAAAGTAGCATAAAATTTACTGTTTGCCATGAAAAGCCCTTCACCTTTGTACAACTAGCCCTGCTGTCTACTTTTACTTTTCTTTTTCATAAAAGTAAAGTTAAAGGGACAGCAGAGAGAGAAGCTACAGTCTACATGGTAGAAAGCAACTTCTGAAAATGAAAGCTGGCATCTTTTGTCAATGGCATAACAGAAAGCTGTCAGAAGGTTGTGAAAAGATCACAAATGGTTCCCCATAGACCCTTTCTCCACTAAGCGCAAGCGGAATTCAGGTGCTATTGCAGAAGATCTAAGCCCTACACTGAGTGTCCTTCATCCTTATCCAGTCATAGGAACACAGCTCCTAAGACTGCCAAGAAAGCTTTTCAGGAAACTGCAAATCAAGCCTTAAACTCTGCACAGGTTTTCAAGCTGCACTGACCCATGCAGGGTGCGTTCACCTGGGCCAGAACTCACCTGCAGTCTCTCTTCAGGTTAGTACTTGGTCAATAAGGTGCAGAACTGAAGCACGGCTCACACTTCATGCCGAATCTCTTCAAAAATCCCCTCTCACGGAGAACCATTCCAATACTGCATCATCTCTGCAAGCAGCTAACCCACATACTTGATCGTTCCTTGGTAAGGGCTCTTAAATCTAACCCTATTGGTATTTAAAAAAAGAGAGAGAGTCTGAATTAGCTCCATTTACTTAATAGACCATCAAAATGCTTTGAAGGGCAATGATCCATGAACTAAAACTTTAAGGTCTTAATGTATTATATGCCAATGAACCCAAAGATGCAATAATGGACTATTGAGAAGATAATTACACGTTCATAATGGGCAGTAATGGGGATTATGGTCTATTATGTCAATTTGTAAATTTATATAGCAGAGATTTTTTTTTAATCATAGAAATAACAGAGGATAAAGCACATCCCATGTCACCTTCTGCAAGAGAATAGGACAACACTGTGGATGGCAGTGATAAAACCACAGCCACTTTCCCATACCTAAAAGAGCCCCTGGAGAGGTTACGGATGTGGGTAGCTATGAACAAAAGCCACAGTAACCAGAGAGATCTTTAGCCCCAAACCCTCCCAAGAGACTAAGCACTAACACATCATCCAACACAACTCACTTAACTGCATCCCTGCCTTGCAGAAGCTTCCTAGAACTCCTAAGATTCCAAGTCTCCACAACAGTCACGTTCCTCACGACTTCTGTGCTTGGAAACACAAGTAAAAATCTGCAGAGCTGCTGTTTCAGGAGGTCACAGTCTTTAATAAATCCAGCCTTTGTCTTTCCTTCTATAATATAAAGTGGCTCAACATCTCAAATGCGTTAAACTTTGTACCACGTTCATTGGAGGGCTGGCCTCAATGCTTAACTTTCAAAGCTCATTTAAGCCCACCTCTATTTCATTTAAAAACAGGAAAGTAAAACAGGAAAGTATAACAGGAAAATCTAGACATTTCATGTTAATAACATACGTCATTTAATGGGAGTATTTTGGTTTGTCTGGTTTGCTTCCTATGAATTCAAGAACACAAGAGGAAATTTGAGAAAAAAAAGAGATCATATATACAGTATTTCTTTTTACCCAGCCACAGGAAGACAGTAGAGAAAAAATTCTTATGCACTAAATTCTTAGACATTGAATAAGGTTAGCTGATGGGACAAACTCAGACAAGGAAATAAGGCATTTGCTCTAAGTGTCTTATAATACATTTATTAGTGAGAAGGTAATGACAGCCTTCTTTGCATTTCTATTTCTGAGGAGGATCAACATCAGTTTTCTACCATCTTGGCATTAATCATACTGTTCTCTAAGTCCTTTATGTTATAGGAACAATGAAAGTGTGATTTCAGAAAAATAAAGTACAATATTGAAAATCCGCCTATAGACTCTACTTATAGATGGAAAATCGTAACTATAATCACAGTTTTGCCACAAGTAGAGAGACTGACCGTGTCCTCCTTTCAAAGCTCTAAAGACGTCGCCGTTGTTTGTTTAACCAATTCGGATTCCACAAACGTGACCTACCGTATCCTGAGGGAGAGCCCTGTTGTAGCAGCAAGCAATACATCTCCACACACTTGTAATTCCGAGGCATTGAGGCAAAAACTGTCAAAACATTACTAAAGTCGACAAGGATGTATGGTTCATTAGCCCAGGAACTGATGTGTTATGGACCTGTTTGTGATCAGCCTGATAATTTAAATCAAGTTGCAAGTTCATGTAAAACTACTAGAACTCTATTATTATATTTCAGATCATGCCTTCGACACAGGCTCCCATAATTGTAGGCATTTATCACAGGGTCATGACTAGCCCCCTATCATGTCAACTTAATCAATGATCAATTTATAAAATATCATTACTCTAATTGAAAGTCTCTAGCCATTTCCCACGTATTGACTCTGAGGACAAACCCGCAGCGTTTTATTTGGAGAAATTAAGAAGAAGCCAGAGAGAATGACATGCTGGCTGACTGTAAGCAAAGCCCTACAAACAGCACAGCAAAACCTCCACATCTCCTGACAAAACATGATGCTGGCAACCTAACCATGAGATGAAGAGCTCCGGGGCCACCACTGCTTCCCCAGCTGCAAGGTCCATTAGCCCAGGATCAGGTCCCTGCTTGGACCAGAAAGTTTCCGAATGCTCCCCAAATGACCTGGGAATTGCTCCCATAATCTCATTTTTCTGGAAGATGAAGCCAACTGCTCGGTGCCCCATTTCACACTTGTATGGCACAAATATTGCACAGAAGTGTTTCACTGTAGGTCACAACGGGAAAAGATAGATACAAAAGGACTTCGAGAAGATAATGGAGAACACCCGAAAACAAAACCTCTGCTTTCCCTGAAAGGTTTCTATCCAGCCAAGGCCTCGCACTTCTGCATCTTTCAAAGAAACAGGTCTTGCTGAACACAATTAACAGCTGGCTTTTTTCCTCTTTGGCAGATCCCCCTTTGAATGTCAGAATGAATAGGGGAAAAGTGACAGGTCTGCACAGATTAGAAGAACTAGAGTTTGTTTGGAGAGGTACCATCATTTTAGAAGACAAGCAAAGAAGCTTGTGTTTTTCAGGGTTGTTCTCTATTCTTTGCACCCATATTGGTCTTTGATGCCAATCGCTAAGGAAGAGAAAAAGTGTAAACATGCAATAAAGTTCACACCAGGCCTAACCCTTTTATATAACAGAACAAGTCTACAAATTCTCTGTATCAGGAGGAGAGGAAGAGAAGCAAGAGTGAAGCCTAATTTCCCCAGGTTTCTGAGATCTCTCACATATACTGAAATAAATAAATAAAATAACCCAAGAGGAAATATCATGGTTGCAGTAGTGCAGCATGCTCACCAAGTTACTGGTTTTGAAGCAAAAATTTCGTATGGATCAAACTCCATCTAAACTTGCACATGAATATTGGTAGAGAAAGCCTAAAGGAGCTGTATTATCAAACATGTCACATTGCAAGGTGTCTTAATAATTAAACATCACCACCTTCTTGATGCAGAAAAGTACTGGCTGAAATTTAAATATAGGTATTCCAAACAGAAATATATATGAGTAAACATTTGCTTCAATTAACTGAAGACTGCAGAATCACCAGCAAAGATTTCCTTTTAATATATATTTTTCTGCTGCTGCTTAGATAAATTCTGCAAATTTTCTCACTGATCAGTATCAAAACAGACTACTGGCAAAATCTTAAGAACAAACAATGGATAACTTCGGATTTAAATTAAAGGTCTCTATTTTTTCCTAGATTTCTTTTATTTCTTTTCCTCTTCATCCCTCTCCCCTCACAGACCAATACATTTAAAAAGATAGAGATGAATATTTTCACAAGTCTGTTTTAAAAGGAACAAAATCTTTTGTTCACGGTCCTTTTTAGGACTCCCATGGTTTCCTACTAATTTAATTATTTGCATTATTTCTTCTACATGAACCTCGGGATAGTGAATACACATACTAATTAAAATTGCCTACCTGCCTGGCGTTGGTAATTATAATTGCAAAAAAGGCTTACAAGAGTCTTTTTTTTTTTTTTCTCAGCAGCAAGCAGACTCATGGTAGAAATAACACATTCAAATTAAAATAATTGACTGATTCCATGAAGTCATCATTTTCATTCAAAATGCAAGGAAAAAACTCCTAGCAAAACCAGAAATACAGATGTATTTGCAGTTCTGTTCTTCTCCAGGACTTAGTCTTCAACTGGTGGGTTTAAGTGCAAAAGATACCTCAAAGATCAAGAATCTAAAGACAAAGCTCGAGAAGAGAAATCAAAATGCGACAGGTCAAAAATAGCGAGAAATTGTTTGTGCCCCAATAAAACAGCTGGAATATTGACACAGAAAGAAGCCTTAATTCACATCTCTTCTATGCTTAATTTGATGCTCAGCGAGCATCCTTCTCACTTCACCACGTTGCCTGCTATTTTTTATAGCTTAAATAATCAACGGGTGTTTTCAGATGTTTTCAGAAAGCTGAATCACAGCCCCTCATCTCCCAGGTTAACTGAACTAGTTAGGTAAAGGGATCCACGGAGAGTTTTGCTTCCTCTTTTTGGGCCCTCCGTAGGATCCCATCTCACAGGCAAGGGACAGCAGGAGCTGCTGGACGCCTTGGTCTTATCAGAGCTGAGAAACTGAGGCTACAAAAGCAAAGCCAGACGTCAGAAGAACACATGTGCTGGAAACTGTGGAGCAGCCTGGTCTGTGCATTGACAGAGCTAAGGCAGGAGAAATGCAGTTTTAGAGTCAGATACTTGAAGAGTCTGCCAGGGGCCTTCATCCCCTTGGAAGGCAGGTTTGATGCTGTTACCATGGTTTTAAGCTGCACTCTTTCCACCTGATGGATACCTGGGGATACAGCAAAGTTGCTGTGATGATCGGTAGGACCAGGGTACTTCAACAAAAGGGGCTGCGCGTCTCCGAGCCCTTTTCAAGGGCATATTGAGCATCAGAGACTCCCCTCTGCAGCAGCTCCGAGGCCTGCAAGGAAAGGCTGCCTCGTCCAGGCTGGACACTACTGCAAACAGGGCTCCCGAGGAAACCGGGCCCAGGAGCTGTGAGTGTTCACACCACGTTGTCCAGGGCCACTTCTAAATCAGAGCTGTTTCCAGAGGGAAAAGGTTGGGATATCAGTTTTCACCTGCCTTTCATCACTCCAGTTTCCAGCGGAGAACTGAGTTTACACCCTGCGAAGGGCAAACACAGGCTGCCCTCGTCCTCTCACCTGGCTGCGGAGGAAACATCCCTCTTACCCATCCTCGGGAAGAGGCAAAGGAGCCTTTCAATGAAGTGCCGGGGGGTTGTGCGTCCCCTCGGATGAGCACAGAGGAAATTCCCAGGGGCAGGAGGCAGGAAAGAGGAAGGGGGAAGCGCTGCCTCTCCCAACACAAACCCACCCTGGTTGGGGAAAACACACACTAAGTATTTGCAGCTCAAGTGGAGGAATCTGTGTTCAGAAAAGAAATTTTCCTGTACTAAGCACCTAATCACACAATGTTCCTGGTTTGTTCTTGAAACTAATCCTTACAGAAAAGTACATACATGAGGTGGGTTTTTTTTGTTTTGTTTTTCATTTTAATATCTTCATTAGTATTTGAAATTTTAGCATTTTGGCCTTAATTTCTGAAAAACAGTTACTTACATGCAGTTTGATACTCCTCATAGTATTTCAAATGGAAATATCAGGAAAAAAAATAAAAAAAGGAGGAAAACTAAAAGACTAACATAAATAAATCTTCAGAAGCATTAGAGTTTTCTCTGTTAATTTTAAACTATTTATTGCTGTCTGAGAAAATGTGTTTACTGGCTAGGGCTGTGCTGCAGCATTTGTAAGAGTAATGAGCAACTCGGTGCCTATCCTGAGCGAGCTACTTGTGCCCTGTTAATGCATTTTGAATTTAATTGACAAATTAACATCTCTAACTTTTTTCCTATTATCATTATTAAATAGGGAAATTGCTTTTCTGGAATTGTAGAACAGAATCTTATTTATTACAGTAAACATTTCTTCCAACATATTAGTTGGCCTTGTTTATTCCTCCCACCTATAAATCAAAATGAGGGGAAGGAAACACTCCCACCCCGCCACACACTATGATGCTTTGTTTCTGCCTATTTCCTATTCAGACTATGAAAATCAATAAAATTAGTCCCACTGTTCATATTCAGATTCCCTGGAGTTTATCTTATCATAGGCAAAGGTCAATTACATATGTTAAAGAAAATAAAATTGTTTGGATCGTTGAAAGCCTCAAACAACACAATGTGAAACCCGTCTGCTGTTCTTGTTTATTCCAACCCCGACTTCCTTTATTAAAAGCTAACTTTGAAACAACTCTTGAAATGAAAGCTTCTCCACTAAAAACTGATAAAACTTCCATGTGTGAAGGTTCACAACCACCTTGAAGTTCCTGAGCATCTCTTACTGTACAGAAGCACATTTCTGTGCCCCCATTTCTTACGCTGCAGCATCACAACGAGCAGCAGGATCCAGCAGTGCTCAGATCCTCCCTCCGACTCAACGTCTCCCACTCTGAGTGGCCGTGGATTAGACTTTTTGCTCTTTCTTTTGGACATACATTTCCAAATATTTCCATATATTTGTGTTTGCTGGCACACCACTTCATTCAGTGTGGTGTAGAGCTCTGCTTTTAGCACCTCTTTAGATCTGAGGTGTCCCCGATCTGCAGACAACACAGGCCCCCTCAGGGTTCACTAGCGAGGCACAACAGAACCACAGCACTGGTGCCTTCTCATTGAAACACCAGGAATCCTATTGGCATTTTGACTCTTACAGCTTCTAAAATGCATCTCATTTTTGAAAAGCTTTTTCTTAAAATGCAGATGTGGTCCAGAACCTCTTTCCTCCCCTATAAGTCACAAAAACTGTGGGTTTCTGTATCTTCAAGAAAGGCTTTTCACAGAAGTGACAGAAAGGGTCTAGCTTTCAGCTAAATACAGACTTCCCAACCAGGTTTTTTAGGTTTCAGAAAATACAGATGAAGCTTAAAAGGGTCAGAATAAAACCAAAGCCAGCTCATATTTCTGCTAGATGAGTTAACCAGAGCTTTCACTGACTCCACAGCAAAGTGCTCCTCAATGAAGACCAAGGGGGTGGGAGGGAACCACAGAAAAACCCCCCAAAGGGCAATGATGGTCTGCAAGGCAGCTAGATACCTACACTACCGAAAACTAAAAATAAATAAATAAATAAAAAAGCCTAAATCAATATTATTTGGAAAAGAACCCATGTTAAAAGCAAAAAAGCAAAACAAGATATGTATTGGTCTCTTGAAATTCCAATCATTTATACTTAGTATCTGCAATGTTAATGCTTCCATAAAGCCGGAAAAAAAATCCAAGTTACAATTCTCCAGCACAAAAATACAATCAGAAATTGATTTTTAATTAAAGGCTTGAATCCTAGGCCACGCAGCAAATAAGGGGGTTGGTTCTAGTTGGGCTTATGTTCTCTAGGGAAATATATTCCTTATATCAAGATATTTGCTAGATGAGAAGGAAATACAATGTTTGGGACACCTACATTTGCTCAAACACTGCAGGCAAAGGAGAAGAGAGGTTCACAGAGACTATGAACACGCTGGAAACACCTTCCAGGTCACTGTGTGAAGAGCCTCAAAGCTCCAGTGATGGACACACAGGAATTCTATCCGGCCCAAAGGAAGTAAGGAATATAATTTTTTGTTACAAGGTGAAAAGATTTCTGTGTTTTTCTTCTTGCTTTTTAAACTCATAAGCCATCATCCATCCTTCATTTCTACTGCTGTTGCAACCAGTGCCCATGATTAGAACTTGCAACCTTTGGTTACTAAAAACTTGACGAATACCTGGATACCTACTATTACTTTACCAATATTTGTTTCTTTTAACAATTTATTTTACTACTAAAATATAGTTAACTCTTAGCTACTCAGATCAGATTCAAGTCTCTGCAGTCAAATGCAATGTTTGGGTTTTAAAAATGTAATTTCCTTTATGGAAGAAAGCAAACAGCTGTGACTTACAGGACACTTTGGAATGGCTGTCATCAACAGAAAGAAAAAAGAAAAGAAATAAAGGAAATGGATAAACACTAAAAGAAAGGCTTATGTATGAACGAGCATGAACTTAGCCTTGCCCTGCAATGGTTCTAAGATTTTTCTCTCTCAACCAGTGCTCACATAGAAGCCACTTTAAAAAAAATTTATCACTGTATTTATACTTGTATAGACATCATATAAAAGGCAGACATATTGTAAACTGTTATCAGTAGTGACTCTGAGACACAGAGGAAGGAAATGATTTACTGAAGCCACACAGGCTCACAATGAGAAAAGGGATATTAAGACCCAAGGAGCAAAGGTGCTTCATCTCCTGCACAGTCTTTTGAAAGACACTCACCGAAGGTAAAAACATCAATTGTGCACATGGCTGTTCCTCCTAGGAAGCGTTGGCTTGCTCGGCATCAGCCACAGCGCTGGGAAGAACCCCGAGCCCTAGGGAAATGACATCCCTCTTAATAAAATATAGCTCTCTAAGCGGGAAATGCTCCTCCTCCCTTGCTACAGATCAGCAAGGGCATCGAGGAGGAGCTGCTGGCATGATTCCTATGGATTTTAAGGCCATCATATGGAGAAACACAAATACTCCCTGGCCTTTGTAGATAAAAACACACAAAAAAAGACTTTCCTGCTGCATTCCCACATCCCGTGCCCCCAGAGGAGCTGTTAGATGCCTCCATTTGCACTCTCTCCCAGAATGAGCTTTCTAAGCACAACTCTGGTCTACATCCCATTTCCCAAAGTCTCCCCAAAGTTCTCCCATGCCGCCAGGAGGACGAGCTGGAAGCGCTGACACCGACCCGTGCACCGTGTGCTCTCCAAGGGCAGCTGCTGCCCTGCCAAGCCATGCTCCACTGCCTCTGCTTTAAAATGCTTGAACCGGCACAAGTGCCGCTTCCTTCCTGGGCGACGGCTTCATTTGAGAGGACAGGTGCTCCTGCTGCACAGGGCTTCAGAAGAGAACATCTAAAATATGCATTCACCAACATCTGTCTTGCTCGGACTTAAATGCATATTTGAGCAGCTTCCTCAAACACAAGCAAAAAGTTTTCCACTTGCTTGGACCTTTTAAAGAAGCTCCGTGGGGCCATATGCCAAAAAACACTTTTACAGTAAAGCGGCCTCGACTATGCAAGAACAAGGGGAACTGGAATGTGAGTCAGGAGGAAAACAAAACAAACAAAAAAAACCAAATATCCTCAAGTGGCTGAAATAGAGAATAGAGAAGAATTAAGAAATACAGAAAAAAATAAAACAAGGTATTTTTTTCAGCTCCTCTTAAAGAGAATATCACCACTATATTGCATACATTTATTTCCAAGTTATAGGCTAAAATATGAGCTGCAGGAGCACATACTTCTGTCAAAAATACTATAGTAACTTTGCTTTTTTTAATCCATAAGTAGAACTTGAGTTTTGCTTCCCTGCTCCACGCGCTTCATAACAGGAACCATTAGAAGTAGGTGACACATAACTACTTATGTGTCAAATTTTAATACTGTGTAATTTTATGGCATACTCCATCCCACCCCCAAAAATACTAAACGATATCATCAGCCCATCAGTCCTGCTCAGTGCACCAAACCCGGGCCACATGGCCTACCTAAGAGATTTGTTGAACCTGACACCTACGAGCCTTGCTCTAACTCAACACCTTTGGGCAGTCATGGCAAATTTATTCAAGTTGCAAATATTTCTACATTATAAAGTGTTGACTAAATCAGATAACAAATACATATATATATATGTGTGTGTGTACGTATAAATACTGACAGATAATGGGAAATTATATTCAGGGAGAAAAAAATACAAGTTAAGAAATCAGCTGAAAGCCAGGTATGAAATGCAAAGGAAATTATATAGGCAGTCTTATCAAAGGATGTTTAGAAGAAAAAAAGGTATAGAAAAATCAAATTCACAATGAAATTTGGCATTGACAGAGCCTATATAAAACTATTTTAAAAACCATTTTGTATAGTATAATAGTCTACACATCTCAAAGTATTGTGACCATCAAAAAGGGGGGAATGGCTTGCATACATAAAGGCTCTTCTACAGAATGCATTTTCATTATTAGGTAATAAATGGCTTAAAGACTAGGAAAGACAAGGTACTTACTAGATATTAGCCTATTCAATAATCTTCCAGAAATTCAGTTGGAATTTTATAACTTGGATAACTTTAAATGAGATTAGGCAAAGCACTAGACCTAAATGCACTATTGTAAAACCTTCTTTTAGAAAGAGAAGAATCAGAAAAATGTAATAAATCCTTACTCGTCACTAAATTTTAGAGAAACTACTCAAACTAAAATATAAATAAGAAAAAAAAAGGTCAATTATATCCCTTGCATAACTTTTTTTTTTTTATTTATTTACCTTCTATGAAACTTAACTTCTATGCAGCATCCTCTCCAGAGGAGAGGCTTTCTGGGATGGGAATTTCATCCCTCCTTCCCTGCTCCTAGAACCCTGCAGGCAGGGGATGCTAGTTCTTGTCCTGCGTGGCTGACGCTCAGGTTTCCTGCACGTGTTCTGGCTACATCACTACTTCAGCCCCAGGAGACATTTGGCAATTTGGTGGGAAGCACCTTAGCAAGAGCAGCTGAGCTGGCATTAGGAAAGCATTTGCCAGCAGAAAATGGAGGAGGTGCTGGGGGAAATGGGCTGTTGGTGACAAGGGACTGCTGAAGGCTTCATGTCAAGGCATAACAAATGAGACTATCCTGTATGACACGCTAGCATAAACAGTGTGCCAATACCCTCTAGTGGAAGCACTCGCTCGTGTTTATGCCACCCTGCACTCACTGCCATATGGGCTCCTATGGCTCGTGGGACAGCTGGCCACGCTTTGGAGTGATGGGCTCCGTGTATTCCCCACTCCATGCAAGGTTTATTTAGCCTCGTCCATAGGCAGCTTCTCCCCCTCCCAACACATCTAGTGATAAAAAACCTAAGTTTTCTGAAAGGCTGTGTGCATTCACATGGGATAATAAATAGGTAGAGCCCAAGGCAGCTTGACACTTCTGTGTTTATTCCTTTCTGTTCACCGACCTAACAATATCTTCTGTTATCACAAAATGACTTATAAAACCATGTCAAGCGCCAAGTGTTGAAGAGGCAGCTTGAATGAGCCAAGACTCAGGTGAGACAGAAACTTCCATTATCAGCAAAGAGGGAGAATTAAAATTGATTGCCATACCCAGACAGCTTTCTGAATTGCAACATTTCCTACAGCTGCAAGACAAAAAAAAGTCCTCCTGAACAAATGGATATCCCACAGCTTATCTTTCATCATTTGCTATCAGCCAGGAGAGAGGAAAACGCTCCCCATCTTACTGGCTTGCAAACAGGTACTTACTTATCCACTGCTGCTGTAAAGCGGGGAGTCTACAGAGCATTCCCCACAACTACTGCACACTTTTCTAAAAATTTAGCAATTGTGTCTGCATAACAGCAAGGGACTATTTTTATTGTATGGAATATATGGTCTTCAGCCTGAACTCCAAATGCAAAGATTTAGAAAGGCAACTGAACTACACGTGTGGTAAAAGGCAGAAGGAAAGATCTTGCGTGTGTGCAAAATATTTTAATCCAACTTAAATTAAAGGTATTTACCTATCTCCAGGCGGTTTACAAGCTATTTATTCATAGGAAACCATTATGAAGAAAATAAATGGTCTCCTAACTAGGTAAAGCTCAGATAAAAGTTGTATTATCTTGTATTATAATCATTTTCCCAAACAGATGTATGGCCAAAAACAGAGTCGAAAGAGGATAGTGAAGCAGCAAACAAGCTTTGAGGACACAGACCGACTTCCCGCACTGCAGGATGAAACAAGGTTTGGATGTGAACGGAACTGACTCCAACGGATGTTGAGATTTAATCTAGTCTTTCAGTGTGGAGTACTAGTATTAAAAAAAAATAAAGCAAAAGAGGCAAATTCTTGGATTCCTTCTCCCTCCAAAACCTGCCCTGGTTCCATCTGACTTGACTTTTACCAAATGCTTAATTCTATCCCCTTGGAAACAAGCAGTGTTGAGATCTATCCTGCACAGTAATAATCATCCCCCATCATGAATAGGAGAATGACATTTAAGCTGGCTTCACAGCATGAACAAAAGCTAAGGACATAGATGAACAGGGATGAAATAGCATGGGATATTTCACAAATCTATTATCCTTATCCATCACTGTTTTATTTATCATATGCTTCTCTAGGAGTTCAGTACTTGCAATTTTCTGTGCACGGCTATTTGTACTTCAAAGAAAAGGTACCCCTAGCTAAGCTGCCATTATACATGCAATGGTATCAAGAAATACATATTTCTATCAGATTTATTTCCTCTAGTAACAGAGTATATTAATAACAGCATTCCAGAAACCAGCTCAAGTCCAAAAGAAGGTTCCTAGGTGATTTAAGGCCAGGCTTGGTCTCCGTACATCTATTATAAGCAGACTATCCATCACTATTTTTCACACAAGCTTTTCTCTTGCCAGAAATTTCTCTTTGCCAGGCTCCCTCCGAGGAAGCAGGGAAATAAGCCCATTACGCACACGTGAAATCAGGCAATCAAAAACACACAGTCTTGGCACGCATCGCAAGCCCATTGCAGAAGGAGGACCCACGCTCAGCCCCTTTCTAAGGCACCAGCTCAAGACTGGGAAGAGAGATGCTGGAAGAAAACACAAGCAGCACGAAGGGCGACTGAAAGGACTTATTTTTGTGCCCCAAACAAAATCCAAGTTATAGCACCACGCAGCCACGTGCCAATCTGCATCCTCGATCCAAGCACACCACTTTCCTGCCATGAATACGGACACGGCGAAGAAAAACAAGATTTCTTCCTTCCTGCACCCTGGCAGCAGACCAAAAATCGATACGGGTTGCCTAAGTAAAACCTCAGCCTGACAGGGCCTCCCTGCTGGCCGTGCCGCAATACTAATGGTCTTGTAGTGGTCTTTAGACAACACGGGGATGTCAATATAATTTCGTTCCACTTTTCTAGCTTGCCAGCTCCCATCTGCAGCCAATTCACAACGCGGGCCGCTCGCACCTTCACGTGGTTCTGCCCCAGCGCGTCCCCCCGAATCTGCCCTGCTGTTAATAGGGCACTAAAACGACGGGGAAACTGCTCAGCCTCCCGGGAGCACAAAATCTGCTGTTCTGCCTTCAAGGAGCGGGGGCAAAGCCGATTCCCATCAGGCAAAGTCATCGGCATGAAAGTTGGTGAGGGAAAAAAAAAAAACAGGGCCATATATTGCAGACTGCTCAGTCTGAAGGTCTCAGAGGTTAAAAGGTATTAGTTAATTCCATAAGGCAAATATGCCACTTCATATAGAGAAAAATATATGTTTATTGCTGTGTACATATCGTATTGTGTGCATATATATATATATGCATTTAAGCAAAGTGCTGGAGGAAAGCAGGATACACCCTTAGGTGAAGCACAGTGTAAATCACCTTCGTGCCTGGCATCGCAGCTCTTCACGTTTCCGATGCCAGCAGCAGCAGCACGTGCACCAAGCTGGGCAGAGGGAGAGCAAACCAGCCTGGGCTGGCACGTCCATCCCCCCCACAACACGGAGCGTCAGCCCCGGCCGGTTCCAGGCTGCTGTATCCCACATGGATCATTTATGGGGCACGGCAGAGAGGACCTATGCTGAGCTCCTCGCGGGGAGCATGTACATTGAGTGCAAATATTGTCTTCAAAAAGAAATCAGAAAGGAAAAAAAAGGTTTTAGTTCTAGGAAGTGGAGCAGCTAACTCACCCCAAGTTTCGCTCTTCCCGCCTTGCCCCCAAGCTCTGCAGAAGGTCTCGGCTGAAGGACCCTCTGCTTCCCTGCAGCGTCGCTGCGTAGCAGCACCGCTAACCTTAGCGTTAGAAACGTGCTAGACTAGACAAGTCCACGCATTTCACATAGGCAAGCTGCATTGCCAGCGCACGTAAATAAGCATTTTGGGTTTCTTTAATCAAAAATAAAGAAAACACGCGAGAATCCTCAGCCAAACTTCAACATTCGCACAAGCCGTAACCTGCTCTGAATTGCTGCTCATTGGACACCTTTAGACCGTACCTCAAGCAATATCAAAAGCCAGCTATATCCCCCACCCATCATGGACAGGGCAGGGGGTCGTTGAGGCCAAGACCAGAACCCCAGAAGGACTTTTGACTGAAATGACACAGGGAAACTGAATTCAGATCCAGTTGTTCAACAAGGTGCCCGCAGGACTTGGCCAGTGTGTTCTACATTTATTGCTAACTCTCCCTTTGGGCAGAGGAGTTGCAGCAGAGAGGGAGCAGAGGAAAGCACAGAGTACTGCTCTTCCTTGTGAAGGCATTACCCTGAACACACAACATAGCAAGAATCAGAATCTGGTATAATGCAAACCGATTAAGAAGACTAATCTTTCTCCATCTCCCAATTTTATCTGTACTCCTTAAACTTGAATTGTCCAAACATTTCCCCCCCAAAAAAAAAATATATATATTTTAATTTAACTTGACCATCTGGCATGGTATCCAGACTCTGCAGCAGTTACTTATACATCCAGACACAGTACACAGAAGTGGTTTGGTGTGCATTATTTCCACAACCATGGCCACTTAAATAGTCTTGTTATTTCACTTGTTGCAAGAGATTTTTGACAAAGCATGCAAATTATTTCAGAATACTATTGCAACATCAAATCATGGATTTTTAAAAGCAATTTAAAAAAGGAAAAATAAAATTAGCATTCACATCTTACGTGAAACAGAAGAAAAGTGAACGATTAACACCTTGCAGGGAAGAAGTGGGAGGAAAATGCACTATAAAGATGAGAAGACATTCAAGAAGATCAGAAAAAAGCTAGAAATACTGGAAATTATGAATAGATGCCAGAGGAGGAAAAAAAAGAAAAAGAAAAGGCAGGTGATAGTCTTTAAGGATTCTTTTTTCTTGGATGGAAGTCATACATATTCACCTATCACAAATGGAATTAAAGATTAAAATGTTTGTTTTGCTAGGATGCACCATCTTACTCTGCTCCTTTATATTATTCACAGGGAACATACCAGTGCAAACTCTGCTAACAATATTCATTGCAGGCCTCCCAACAAAACTGATCATAATGCTATTTATCTACAGTACTGCCTCATGCACCTCATGTCACTATACAGTTAAATCACTTTGATTTGCTTTTCCTGCACAGAGGTGGTTTATCTTCAAATAAGGTGCTCGAGAGAAATTAGCAGACATCACACTGTATTTAGTGTACAACAAAGTGATTCAAAAAAAAAAAAAAAAAAACCACCACCCTATTGAAGCTTAGTACAATGAAACTGTGAATTGTCACCAAAATAAATGCAAAGTATTTCATATTGGGTCAGTTCAGAATCAACAAATTTTTCTTTTTTTTGTAGACAAAATAATTAGGCCAAATCCCTGACAAGTACAAATTATTCGAGTTAACTCTGACTCTGTCCTACACTGCCTGCAAGTCTGATCTCGTACCCAGACCTGACTCACAGCACAAGCTTCCTACCAAAACGTCTTGGCTCATGACTTGAAACTATCAGCAATCTTCAATAAGCTAGATTTAGCAGTTAGAATATCATATTGCTCAAAAACAAAACTTCCACCAAAAAAATAAAAAGGAAAGAACCAAAAAAATAAGAACAAGCACACAACGCTACTTTAGCATTTATCTTTCTTGCAAAGGTAAGATATTTTGGAATGATTATCAAGTGCTATTTTGCAAAATAATAAAGTGTGATTCACACTCAAAATATGGATATTTCTTATGAAAAATAGCATTAGTTTCTCAGCAAGACAAGTTTGCTCAAAATTTGTCATTTTGCCCTGGGCAAAGATGTCACATTGAAACCATTTGGTAAGTGTTAGAACTGCAGAACTGCAACTGCTGTCAGACATGGGCAAGTTCTTCTGGAGAGAAAAAAAATGTATGTTGAAAAATAAAAATATACAATCTTCAAATATTTTAGAGTTAATTTGGATAAACTGAAAAAGCCAGCTTTGCCAGAACACTTATGAAAAGATAATATGAAAATCATTCTATGAAATTCCTGTTTGCACTTAAACATAGGACTAGCACATGAAACATGTTCTTCAGTCCAAGTGTGATTTTATATATATATATATATGTATATATATATATACACACACATATATGTGATATATATATACACACACACCCCCCTAAAATCGGAAAGCAAACAAAATGTTTCGATTGTCCATTTACATTAGGGGCAATTCTTAAGGCAGCTGCTGTTTCGTTAGAAACCCAGCTCAAGTATAAGCGGCACCCAAAGTATGGTACTGAGCTCAGACGAGTGCCCAGCACAGGACTGGTCCATGCAGCAGGGACTGGGCCAGTCTAACGCAGCAGAGCTGCACTGGCCTCTCTCAGAGCAGGGATACTCCTGACTTACGTATTAAACAATATCCAGTTCCTCTGCAACAGGAGCTCAGAAATCCATGAGGTTCCAGTGAGAGGCCTAGGGGATTCCACAGAAAAGACCATAGGGCTTCAGGTTTTCACATCCAGGTGACCTGCATCTTATATTAGAAGAAAACAATATGGTTCCAATTAATTAAAAGTCAAAAGCGGAAACTTATAATTGATTTTCTAGAGAGTTAACCAAGTTTTAAGTCTACATGACTTAAAACTGCTGCTTGGTACTATTCATGAGGCTGCAATCTAGGAACAAGTGGAATTCCTCCGGTTTAATTTTTAGTCATATTTTTATTCACTTATTTTTCAAGTCCTAGAATGGATCTGGTCAGACCATCAAATGCAAAGACATGTACAGATTCCCACTACTTTTATAGTGAAATAGTTATTGGAAGCTTAATGGCCCAGCTCTTTAATAATGCTCATTAATATTAGACTATTTCTTCACATACTGCATTATTATATTACTTTTAGATGAACACCTTAGGAACTTCAAAGACTTAGCACATTCAATCACTTCTACTGTTTATGTCCTGCCCTATTATTCTTCATGAAAAAATTCATTTTACATAGTAACTATCAGAATAGGGTTTTGCTCTTTACTTTGTAAATTTAGTTTTAATTAGTGCAATTCCAGTGACAATATCCTGGTGTGTCAGACCTTCAACTATACTCTCCGAGTACTTCAAAAGGAAGCATTCAGTACAGTTTCAGAGCAGAAAGGATGAATGATTGCTTCTTATTATAAAATTACTGACAGAGATCAAGTTATTTCAAAATTGTTCCATTAAAAAGTAAAGACTATTAGGTTTTCCAAATTTTAAGCGGAGTCCAAGCTGCAAAGCAAATGAAGGAGTTACTCTTAGTTTTGTTCCACAGGCAAATCCTGACTTCTAAAGTAAAAGCAGGACAGAGATGCACAGAAGAAAACAAAACTAGGGGACAGAAGGCTAGCCAAAGCCCAACGGAGAGGAGAACACCACCAAAACGAACCTAAAATTTTAGCTTTGAGAATTCAGTGACATTTTCCCACTTCAGCTGGCATTTCAGCAGCAAAAGCACCAAGTACCAGCTAGCTGGTCCCCAGCCAAGAACTCACAAGAGTTCAATAACAGATATAGTGAGGGTGTGCCTACATGGCCTAAATTAGATAGCAAGCGTCTTCTACCAGGTCACCACAATCCCTAGTGAAGGACCATAGGAAAAACAGCACTTCCTGACAGAATCTTGTCTTAACGGCTTGTGAAGGAAATGACCCAATACTCTTTATTTTAACGTTATAAGGAAGATTCACAGTCTCTATTACGAGTATTATCTTGCTCTGTCCTGGCTGTTGTCTGCCACTGCGACTTAAATCGGCCATTGCAGAGGGAGAAATATCATCTTGTAAAGAATCATTAGAGGTTATTTCCTCGGTTTTCCTACCAAACAGTGTTTTGCTATCTCAGGAGTAACCATGCAGGGCCTGGCCACCAGAATAAAAAGCACAATTTTTTGCATAACAGAGAATCTAAAGTCAAACTGACTAAATTAGGAATAATAATATCAACATCAATGAAATACAGGGAGGAAAAAAATAAATGAATAAATCACTTCAAAAAAGTTTCTAGTGTATTTGTGGATGCACTTTTTTATTTTAGGCTTCCTACATCCCTGAGAGAGGACAGCTGATGGTCCCGGGATAGCCATGAGCATAAGGAAGCGTGACCTGAAATTAACCTGGAGTCAAAGAGAGTCTTGTAAGAATTGGGCCAAATTAAACAAACATCAACCAGAGTAAATAAGACATAAGCCAGCTGCCTGCCTTGCTTCCCTCTTCCATGACAATAAGCAGTGCAAAAAGAGTTAGAAAGCAGGTCAAACCATGTAGTGCTTTAAATTCTCAGGACAACTCGTCCAATCTCATCCTTTTCACTGACCCAGCAGATGACTTTCTGCACGCTCTTAAGCGGTTCAACCTCTGCTATGTTTAAATCCATTGCGTCAATTTATCACGGCGCAAATGTGGCTCAAATTCATCAACTTAAAATGTTCAAACTGATGAGCAGAGCACCTTGGGTCTCCCCAAATAGCCCAGGGGGCTTTGAGGGGCAGTTGTTGTTGTTGGACTGGCCTCCACCTGGAAGGAACTAGCGATGTGCGACTCGCTGAAGGTTCAAACTTCGCTTTCAATTTGGATAAACATCAAAGAATTGACAAATTTTAATTCAAGTTACCCTGCTGCCCAGAATCTCGCCGCAGGAACTGTCTTCTGTAAGAGATTTTTTGATATTATAATTTTGCTGTTCAAGTTGGAAATGCTGAGACTTGCTCCTGTCCTCTAAATTGAAAAAAGCCTAATTGAGCATTTCAGACTATTAAGGAAAAAAAAAAACCACACACACACACAAATATATATGTATGCATGTGTGCACGTAGCCAATTCTGGAAAGGGATGTTATGTAAGAGCAGTTCTAGTTTTCAATTTCTCCAATCAGCTTTAGAAGAAATATTTCCAAGGATATATTCTTTTCTCTATTTAGCCAGCAGCTTTTTATTTATTTTTTTTTCAGAATTAATATTTCCCAAATGTCCCTAGTTCTATCAGAAACAAGGCTTACATTTCTTTGCCTTACAAACATAAACCAAAAAAGCTCACTGGTTCAAGAAAAGCCTAATTAAAGTCACTAGAGTCTAAAGATTTCACGTTTTATTTCACGCTGATGCCTAAAACCCAAAAAGTGATTTAAAGTGTTCCTTTTCCTCTGCATCTTCCATCTTTCTATTGCTTAAAATGTTTTCCCCCTTTCTTCTGAGGCCTTGTTTCTTGCAGGCCCCTGAGATGAGCTTTTACATCACCAACATGCAGTCACTAAAAGGCTTTGCGTGTTGAGCTCGGGCAGCAGTGTCCCACCAACCCCAGGTCTTTCAAAACACGCTGCATTTTACTGATTCTCCTGGATTACTGGGAAGTCACAGGAAATAAATACGGAATGATTCCTTTTCCATGAGTACATGGAGTTTCCTCAAGCACATCCTCTTCACTGCTACGTGCATATATATCACAAGTCTACATCTATAGGTCTACAACCTAAGAGTGCTGCTAGAAGTAAAAGTTGCCTATCTGTGCCTGCTGTGATAAATGCACCAAATACAAAAATAAGCATCTCCCAATACAGAAAAAACTCCAAAATCAGAATTTTTGGTTTCTCTTGAAACCTCGGCATCAACATTTGCCAAATATCAATTCAATAACTCCAGAATCTGAGAGACTGGAAAATAAAGTTCCCGAATGTTCATCCTAATCTTAATTTATCCAAAACCAAAATATTTTAACGTTCTAGAATTAAAAATGCTGGATTCCTGTGGGGAATAGGGTTACGGTACTGTCTCCCAAATAGCTGCTTTTATGCTTGGAATTTATAGTCTTCGGTTCTTTGAGACTCCTTGTCTGTATCACTCGCATGATACGGTATGATCAAAAGACTCCAAACGCTCTGTCGTGCAACAAGAAAAAAAACCACAACACCTCTCAGGAAATATGAGCTGAGCTGTCGTTGAGGGCTAGAGGAAAAAAGAAATAAAATGAAAGCATGAAAACAGGCAAAATACTTTGTTTTCCTAAAAATGTGAATTTTTCATTGGGGAGATGTTTTGACAGATGATTCTCAAGAATATTTATAGCACAGCATGAAAGAACCAATATAGATATCATCTCATTACACTGACACTGTAAAGAACAGTCTTTATAGTAAAAGTTCACAAACAAAAGCAATGGGATGGATAGGAACAGAACAGTAGTGCTATTATCCCTACAGGTACAAGGAAGAACAAGATTCCTACAGAGATACATGAAGACTAGGTGAGATGCTCTAAGGCATGAAAAGTATTTGACAGAGATAAGAACCAAGTCATCTTTTCTCATCTTCTCCCCAACTAGTCAGTCACAAGATGACCCATCTTTCCAAGGTAATAAAACTGGGCAGCTTCTTACAGTTTCCTAATTCAGATTTGAAAAAGGTGAAAAGCTAATTTTGACTAGTCTAGTTTGTCAGCAAGTGTTTGACAACACCAGAAAGATCTGGGAACACACAGGTCTCTGCAAAGTGAGACCTGGCTAGTAAATCTAAACGCATTCATATCATAGCATTATTAAAAAAAAAAAGGGCCTTGTGATAAGACAGATATAGAAGGAGATAAAGCCACAGACAGGTAAGGTGTGGGGAGAGTGTTGATGTCAGGACATAGGAGGAGAAAGAGAGGAATACAAATAGAGTCGATTTTTCCATAGTAAGAGCAACAAAAAAGAAACTTACCAGTATAACATCATCTTTAAAAAGCTTACTGAGACATTGACAATCTTAGATGACTAAAACAACCCCAGATGCTGCAGGAAACTTCCCACCTCACCTCAAGTCAATTCAACCTGAGACAATTTCAAGGCCCTCTGTAGTTTGACTCTACCAAGCAGCACAGCTGTAGCAGTGGCCTCCTTACATGTATTACCTACTGCCTTCATACTTGAATCCATTTTCAAGTCCTCCCTGTGCCTGGCTATTAGCTTAATAGTGAAGAGTGTATCAAACAGTACGTTGCTAAGTTCACTGAAAAATTCAAGGCACTCCCAGTGTGACAGAGCTGCTGAAAACAGGGAATAACAGAGGTCACAGAATTCTGTTCTCCTCATGGTACTATTAGTTGTTATGCTCATGACTAAAACCTAACCAGAGATAGAGCACACTGTGTTTTTGCATCCTTGGTGACTGCAGATTTTCCACTCAGTATCAGAATCAAAAAGTTCATCGAGGCAATTAGCTGGCTGAGCATTATTTGCCTCAGCTGCTCTGCATCTCATCCTAAAAGTAAGATAAGCACTTACTGTACTTGAACTTCAAAAACTTGCCTACAGGTAAGGGAGGAGAGCATATAGTAATTAGAGTACGTTCCCCGAGTTGCTACTGTTGTAGCTGCAAAACAAAATGTGATTATAGCAAGTGCTTGACATGTGAAGAAACTTGCACTAGCACCTGTGGCAATAGCTGTTAAAAATAAGAAATAAAGAGGCATTTGTTCAGACTTCTACCCAACTCAATAACTTGGACTCTGCTTCAGGAGCAAGGTGAAAATTTCTGTACAAAAGCACAAATATCAATGCATATTATAATTTCTAAGGTCCTTGCTGCTGCTCATCTTCACTAGTGCTCTTACCCACATTAGCGAGATTAACTCTGGCATCAAAGCTTGGTTTGGGAGTGTAGATCTGCCCTCATATTCTAGTCCCATTCTTCCATATATCAGAGATAGTTTAGAAGAAACAAATGCAACTTATGAACTAAAGCATGAGACAGCAATGATCAAAGGAGGATGAGAGCCATTTCAGCACAGCCTGTTTATCTAAATGGCCTGCACTATGAAGTGCACTACAAACAAAGCAATAGAAAGTGATTTTCAGAGCCATTAAGTGATGAAAATACAAATTCTAAATCAAGACTCAGCATAAGTTCAGGGTTAATGCATAAGCAGTATGCAGTAGGAAGGCATTATTCTCTAAAAAGGCTTCAGGTGCCATGGCTGGCATGCCAAGTGCCCGAAACAGGAAACTGCTGAAATACATCACTTTAGAGAAGCATGTCATCCAAAAGATGAAATAAGGCTGCAGATTTTGGATGAGTTGTCAATGAGTGGGATGAAAGCTGGTGGACTAGCCAGAAAGCTATTGCAGCAAGGTGGATCCACTGAGCTACAGTCAATACGGATAGATAGCTAATGCTAAAAAAGATCTGAGTGAGGTTGTGTCTGCACAAATAAATAAATAAATAAAAAACAAACAAATAAATTGGCCTTTCTAGCCATTTTTGTCATGTTGGTAGTTTGCAGAAATTGCTGCTTAAGATCCAAATCATATTATTTACTGGCAGATAAATACCTAGTTACATGGTCTTCCAGGTCCCATTATTGCATTAGCTGAGTCTGTCCTCCTGCATATGGAGACTTGTGCAAAAACTGAAGCTCTTCATCACGGTTATTTCTTTTAAGAGACAGGTACGGCCTCAAATGAATAGTGACATTGTCTTTAAGGAACAACTGTACACACAACAGGGTCTGGCTAAAGAGACTCACAGAATCACAGGATGGTTGAGGTTGGAAGGGACCTCTAGAGATCATCTAGTCCAACCCCCCTGCTCCAGCAGGGACACCCAGAGCACATGGCACAGGGTGGCATCCAGGCAGGTTTGGAAGACCTCCAAATCACTCTTTACTCTCACCCTGCTCAGCAGATATTCAGGGGAATACATGGCAAGGTCACTTACAGTTTGACTTTGTGTGCCTTCTACTGTCTGTTTGGACAGACCCCAAGGACAGACAACTGGATGGTATTGACAGAAACGACCTTGCTATGAAGCAGGGACGGCACCAGCTCTCAAATACTGCAGGAGATGTCCTAAGCAAGGACCGTGCGTTCCTTCTGATTGCATAACACAATAATTCTACCTCCTTTCAATAATATTTCACAAAAATATTGAAAAAGTTTGAAAGAAAATTAAGAGAATTTCCTTGTAACCTCTACGATTTTCAGTAACCTGTGAGATTCTGGTAATTTTATCACTCCTAACCTACTCCTTAACCAACCCTTTATCCTCAGGCCTACTCGCCCCCTTTACCCTCAGTAGATATTCGGGGGAATACATGGCAAGGTCATGTACAGTTTCGCTGTGTGTGCCTTCTACATATCAAAATACTGCTCAAGACAAATGTTATGAATACCTAAAATAATTCAAACTTAATTAAAAAAGAAATATCAAGCAGCAGTACCTTGGGTGGGCCTACACACTTTGTTTCCTGAGATTTGCCCCTCAATGGAACACTTCACCAGGGGAAGTACCAAAGTGCTTGCCCTACTCATTATCCCAGATCCTGAGATGCTTTGGGAACGGCAGGAGGTAGAAATCACAGCAAAAAAGAGCCAGATGAACGGGGAATGCCAAGTACAAAATGGATGAAGCACACAGTATGCCTGCTTTAATTGGGGAAGGCCAGGTAAACACATGCCAAAGTCTCATCCTAAGATGAGACTGAAGTCCTTCAACTTCTCAGGTCATTGAAGAGTTAGGCACATAAAGTGTGTCCTTTCTGTGCAGCAGAAGCTTCCCACAAATGTAAGGCTGTCTCTGGAACTCATTTATCAGCAATTTCAGCAACGCTGTATGCAGCTGTTACATGTCACTTTAGGCCCCTGTTAAAAAGTGTTGTTGACTCCTAATACGAAGCATTAGCCATACTCGGACCTAAACTGCAAAATTCCTGTGCATGTTGATCACAATTCCTTCTCAGGACAACGAGAGCAAGAGAGCATTAACAATTGAAACAACTGAAACAACCTACATTCCTCTGTCCAAGTTCTTCGCCATGACGAGCCCAGCTAGGACCATCAAAGCCTTTTGTTATCCTGTCCCCTACCCATTTGCCTACAATCAGGCTCCTGAGCCATATTTTTCCCCAAGCATTTCCCCTGCTAAAGGCACTCTCTGTCCTTAATAACCAATTGAATTACTTAAATTCGCAACATAAGCCACCATTTCCATAGCACAGCTGGTCTCATCTCCTTCACTATTTCCCAGTAGTGTTCCCTAGCACCCATCTACTTCAGTGCATGTCCAGAGCATGGAGGCTCCACTTACCAAGCCAGCTCTCTGATCAATGCATCTTCAGCAGGACCCTTTCCTGCCTCCCCTTTCACAGCAACCTTTCAAGACCATCAAATATAATACACAGCAGCTCTACCTCCGAGTTTTTATTACCAACCTCTTTCCATCCATGCACAGTGCCATGATAAAGCAGCTCACTCACTACTCATACAACCTACTGTCCATCACATCCATTTCTACTGTACCTGGATCTTCCTTTTTTACCACATGAATTTCTCATTTTGAAAGGTATATGGAATAGGACAGACAATTGGGACACCCCTGACTCGACCATCAGTGTCACAGGAAGACTGGAGAACCCCAGTGCAGAGTGATTGATTCACTTGCATCCACCTACAGAGGTAAATGCATATACCTTTTTATTTTATTTACAAAAAGCTTGTGATCTGTACATTCCAGGTTTTTGTTATTGACAGACTCTCAGTTCCATAACACCTAAGTCAATTTGTACCCAACACTGCTCTATTAATGGCAGCTTCTTCACCCTGGGGAAGCATCAATATGAAAAAAAAGCACAGGTAATACAATACTTCATTAGAATTAATATAATCAATTAAAGGTTTTCAGCAGGAAAATGAAATATTCTTACTTGCTAACATCTTAAACAGAAATGTTAAAACTGGGACTAGAAGCGCGTTACGTATTTGCACCAGACTCTTCAGCTGCTGGTGTCTACACACCCTGCAAGTTGCCATGCTATGTGCAGGCAAAGAAAGAGTTTACTTTTAGGATCTCCTGCCTTGTATTTTTCTTAATGTCTTCACAAATTCACTAGAACAGCTGAACTGCATACAGATGAAGTTATTTATGTGGCTTACAGAAATGGTTGGCATCTGTTTATCATGGCAGCTCAGACAACACAGTTTTGGAGGAGGAACAGAAACGTAGTAGATACAACCATGGGTTTAGTAGTAAGCAGACACGTAGCATTAGAAGAAAGGCACCACACAGCTTAACGCAGCTTCAGAGAACACCTGGCCTATCGAGTTGCATAAGGGTCATCATCTCTCACATACATAAATAGCTGAGGCTGGTGAGAGACAGAAGAGAAAAACCACTGACAAACTCCTTAACCACTGCAACAAATGAGAAAACTCCCAGCTGAAACAAATGGACTCCTTTTATTACAGGGGCAAATATAAGGCAGGAATGTATCAGCATTTACTTTGGGAAGAACAAATCTGAAGGATTTTAAATGTATAATGTGCAGCATGGGGAGAGTTTGGGGACTAAAAATATCATTTTATTTTTTCAATCCATTACTAAAATTCTTATCTAGTACTGTCTAGATCTCCAAGTTAATCTGTTTCTAGATGACAACATTCCCCTGACATCCTCTGAAGAGGAGGCTCCCGTTCCACCTACACCTCGAGGAAAGCGGAGCAGCAACACAAGACACCAGCTAACATCTCCCTACTACTTGCTGCTTATAGAGCTCTATTCACATCATCACGTCTCCCTCCTCGCCCCGCGTGGGAGATTCAAGGAGATGAAGAGAACCCTCTCAAGCAGCCAGAGCCCCTTTCCAAATAAAACAGCGCAGAAAAGTGTCAGTCCCAGCCTGTGTTCACAAGCAAGCAGTGATGCTGTCTAGGCCTCACGTTTGAGACACGTCCTTTCATTGCAGTTATGATTTAAAACACTTACGGTCTTATGCCATATACCTGTGGAGAAAAATATCACTCGTGCACTTTAAATATTAAAAACCCAGAAGATAATGGAACAGCCATAATTAGAAAAGGGGTTCCCTACACCCATTTGGTTTCTGTGTTTTGGCCGGTGATGTTGCTGGTTCCAGTTACCCCAGGTGATGATTTTCTCCAAGATTTGTACAAAATCCAAATCCTCATAACAGATACTAACACTAGCAAAATCACTGTCCTAGTGACTGAGTCTCAGATATATAAATGGGAAGATTTTTGTGGATGACAGGACAATCAAGAGCAATACACATAAGAATCTAAATATATATGAGAATATTCTTAAATACATACATGAGATCCTTGTTATTACCTAACAAGTGGTAAGTAGATTCATGTTTTCTTTTCCTATATCGTAACAGTGAAAAATAAATCGCATAACCTTCTTAAAACCAGCAATGTTTAAAGCCCGATTTCATTGTCATGAGAAGGCTAGTAAATATTTTTATATGCTTTAATAGTATCTGATTATAATTGTGTTAATTGCTTTAATCAGTCCAACCTGAAATCTTATAGTGTTTTTCCATAATTAAGCAATACCACATAACATGTAGTGCTTTTCAGAGTGATTACAGTACTTTCTAATACTATAATAAACAAAGATCATGCATCTTAATTACAACCAATAAAAATTCCATACACATTTAATTATATGCTACAGTGAAATTCCCATAACTTTAAAAATAAAGCTCTGTCATGATTATTAAGATGTTGCTAATACAAGCTCACACTAATGGGCTGTGCCCACTATTAATGTCATTGCAAATAGTTTACACCAGGAATCTGCAACTCCAATTTAAATGTTAATGGACTGAGTCTTTCTAACTTATAGTGCAAGAAAAGCATAAAGCCACTGAAGTCAAAGAGATTATGTAAAAGTGCTGGCTGGGGTATTCCTGCCTCAGTCTCCCTATATACAGCACAGAGCAAAGGAAATCTGGCATATTCGGACCTCCAGGTCGTGCCAGGACAAAATGGGGAGGGGAAAAAAAAAAAAAAAAAAAAAGGCAAAAATGAACAGGAAAAAGGTTTCAGGAAGACATTATATTTGAAATAAATGGAATAAAACCACAGCACTTCCATATAAATCATGATGACCCCCTCCAAGTCCTCTGTTTATGAAGCATACAGATCAATTCCGCCACTCTTCACACGGATCAGAGAGTATTTTGTGTTTGGCAATGTATTGAGAAAAGCTTACGGCACAACCTCAGGTGCCATGAAAACCACTGTGCTAAAAACAAATGTCTCCAGAACAGTGCCTGTAAAAATAATTTGTCATATTGTTTGCAATTAAGATATGAATAGTCTCATACTTCAAAAAAGTAGCTCCTGAGGAGCTGCTCCCTTTTCGCTACCTCCCGTTCTCTTCCAGTTCTAAATCTTCATGTCCAGAGATGCCAGACTCCCTTTTCCTCAGTGAAACCTAGACACAGTCAAGTTTTCTTGAAGCCTATCACCAGCTGTCATGGCTTAGGACACGATATAAATCAACAACTGAGCTAGTATAGGACAAATTCTTCATGAAAATGCAAAGATCTTCTGCCCTTTTCCACCCAGGCACTGTTCTATCCCAGTTTATAACCATTGTCATGAGGCATGCATAGCCCTCATCTGCACATCCAAGAATTTCCTACAGTGCTAACGAGTTTAGACTGTAAAATATCTTTTCTCCACTTTTTTTTGGCTATTACCCACTCTTCACTATTCCTTGTCACATTTTTCTTTTCCACCATTGAATTTTTAACACAGATTTTGTAATACTGCTTTTTTATAACTGCAAGAACTTGGAAAAGCCTCTATATGAAATTCTGTATTCTTTTAAGACTCCTCAAGTTTTTAAAAAGTATTATTAAAGCCATGGGAGAAGTCAAACCTACCGTCAGAAGTCAGGTTGAGATCTAAGTCCCAACCAGCATCAGTCAAGCTTAAAGTAAAATTCTGGGATTTCAGCCTTTAGTTAGGAGAAACAAATATCTTAGCTGCTCAGTTGATACTTAAACAACAGCACTGGTGATTGAACCAATTAAGTGACTTCTCTGCTAATCAGAAACAGAAGGGTATATGTTCCTGCCTCAAGGACATTATAGTGCTCAAAAGATCTTAGAAATCTTCATATCTGGACCCCTTCTTAGTGCTTACATGGCTAGCTCTTCTCTCAAACTCTCAGCCCCAACTTAGCACATTCCCTCAGGTGACCGTGCTAATGTGTTATTCATCAAAGTAGAGCAGTTCTAAGGAGAAAAGTAATGAATTCTTCTACACTTGGCTATGTCTATGAAATTGTAATATTTATTTTTCCCTGACTATATGAATTTTCATTTATGAGTCCCCTACCTCCTTCTTTTTTAGAAGCTATCTCAAACTTTCTGGATCATTTTGAAATGCAAGCCTGCCCTTTTGCTTGCAGTCTCTCATCCCCTCTTCAAATTTCAGAACAATAAAAATTCAGTTTCTCTCTCTCAAAAAAATAAACTATCAGAAAATAAAGATACTATAGCGCAGGACAGGCAGATGCTTCATATCTTAATTTTAACTGGCAAGATGAAAAAGAATTGTTTCTGAAGGTCCCTGAAAAAAGCAGCAAAGCACAGTTGTCTGAAGATTAATGGATTCTTCTCTAATCCCCTTTATAACAGATAGACCACCATAGACTACCAGTTATACATGAATCACAGCTGGCCATCTCATTTTAGATATTCAAGGATTAATACTGTCAAACTGCCAGTCTCCTAACAGACTAGGACTTACCATAAAAGAAGGAGCTTTCACCATCATGTTATTTAAGTGTTACTAACCTAATCTCAAGGTTTGCTGGCAAATTAGTTTTTTCCCCATTTTACTATATTTGGCCTCAGTTGTACTAGCATTTTAACTACGAAAGCCTAATTTTACCTGTAGATTTAGGTGCAGTTTCAACAGCCTTTTGAGGGAGTTAACCTCAAGGATACAGGTACCAAGTTGGAATTACGATGTAGCTTTGCTACTGTAAGAGAAACAGCAGATTAACAATAGGTGCTGAATATACTTAATGCACACTGTATTGGTCCAAACATAAGGTGATTAAGAATCCAAAGCAAGCCTCAGTTTACAGAGAACAGAAAGAAAAGCACTAGTAAATAATTTTCTTCTCAGTAAGACAGTGTGGGTGAAATACATCTGCCTAAGTTAGTCCCTTTGTGCCAGCAGAAGATCCAACCAGCAATATGCACATAAAGACTTAATTTAGGGCCATATTTCCATGTAAATCGTGTCAGAGTTAAGGCCCAAGTGAATAATCCAAGAGTGGATTATTTCTGAAGTTTGCATAGCTATCAAGCTACGTGGGACAGTGAGCATGTTCTCTGATCAAGCACGTGCCTCAGGTGGAAAAAAATAAACGTGTACATGAGACATCTGCTTTACTATGCTAAGGTTAGAATGGAGACTAACAGCATGTGATGGCTGAAAAGCTTTGTTATTATTGAAATTCCAGTATGTGAAAAAAAGGTGAAATGTCTTTTTAAACACATGTTCCGACTCCAGTCTTGTTTGGGGTACTTTATTGACCCCAGTAAATCTGGGATCTTCATCAAGGGTGCACACTCACCCTTCTCTCCTAATTTGCAGTCTCTTTCATACATCCTTCTCACACTAAAAGAAGAAAAAGAGACATAAACAAACAAAATGGGGAGGAGGAGGAGAAACCAAATCAAACAAGCGCCACAAGTAAATCAGTAACTTACTCCCCATCTTTTGAGGGCTACAAGTCAGCTATAGGCTTGATACCATCTACTAGAGTAAAGCATTGGTGCTTCTTTAATACTGATGCCTGAAGTCTCCATATGCTTTCCAAAAACCTAGACTTTAAAATCCACTTAACAGAAAGAGTTTTTATTTTACAAAAACAAACAATATATTTTATCTTTATATGCTCACTAGAATTGCCCTATCTTTGTGCAACACCATAAATTACTTTTTATACCACCATAAATAGAGATAGAAGTCATGCCTGCTAAGCAATTAATCACATTTCGGGATTATTACTGGGCAAAGAGATAAGTCCAAACTTTCCAGCCGTAGCTTAACTATTACATGACTATTGGCTGCAAATTTCTGGTTCTTTGTGCATCTGTATGCAATACACAAATTCCAATTCTTTGTGAAAGCCACGGTTTGATTATAGGCATCTAGTTAGAAACTAACCAGAAACACTTCACCGCAAGGAGAATTATTGCAGTGAAATCTGTTCAAATAACTTAATGCATTCCTACTTAGACCAAGAGAATTCATCATGCCCCCTGTTGACACAATGAACACAAAGAGGTTGTAATGCAGTATCTCCAGCTCTGGCAAGCAGTACATTTCTGGATCATTAGGCAGTCATCAAAGAAAATTTCTTTGCAGCCTTCCTCTTTTTGTGCTTCTCAACACTGCAGCCTTTGGTGACAAACAGAGCGTATTGGACCAGCCTTACTCCATGTTCCCTTTTCATCATGCAGCAAATTACAGCTTACATGCTTGCAGGCTTCTGCAAGGTCTCTATTTGGGCCACTTACTCATACAAGCAGTTATACTTTTCAATGAGAATGTCAGTGCCAGGAACCCAAAAAAAAAGGAGACAGTTAAAGGGGAAAAAGATGAATAGAAGTTACTATCATAGTATTTTAATGCGACCTAGAAACTGGGAATTGAAACGGTCGCTGCCAGCGAGAACTCCAGATTCTGCAATCAGAGGGTTCATAATAGGCTCTGAGCACCAGGCAAAGGGCGGCTGTTTATTTTGTAGGATAGCAGCAGTCACAAGAAATTTTTGCAGAGAAGAAAGGTAGGAAACACAGCAGAAGTAGCACTGCAGCAAGCTTGGGGCCAAAGCTTTAAATAAAATTTTCATAATCAGGAAATATTTCAACAAATCCATTAGGAGCTAGCAATGAGAGCTTGTTCCATGCTAACAAAGAGCTGAGCTTGACTTTCCAGCCTGCTGCAGGCCCAAGAAGCCCAAATCTTAATCATTTTGATACGATTACAGTAAAAATGAGGCTGTGCTTGACTCATTTCGCTTGTTTGTAAACACTAGTAACCTGAATTCTGCCGAAGAAGTAAAAACACCATCCTACTACTTTACCTTAAACAGCCAGGGTCTTTATAGCTCTTTCAGCAGTACAGTGAGATAAGCCATAGCTGACCACATTTTGTTGCCTCTCACCTAGCATCAGATAAGAGCTTTTTACCTGCAGCCATCCCAGGAACACCCTTGTGATCCAGAGTTTCAGGTTCAAACCTCACAAAGCTTTGCAAGGAGTTTTCAGATTCTGAATTCCAAAGGCCAGTTCTTGCTGGAAGGCAACTTAGAGTCAACAAAAAAAAAAAAAGAGAGGTTTGTTACAGTTTAGATTAACATCAGTCCTTAAGCCTCCTGCAAATAGCTCAGCCTGCTTTGTTTGCTTAGACAATGATTTTATAATACAGAAGTAAGGTTTGGGGTTGGACATCACAAGCTAAGTCTAACACGTGTGGTTCCAGTACTCTCCATGAGGAACAAATACAGCTACTGTACAGCACCCAGCACTAAACTCTTCACCAGACCATAAAGACTCCCAGCAAATCTGAGAATGAGTACATTGAATTCAACTCTTCAGCAACACACAAATATGCTGCCAAGAAGTTCAGATTTCATTGCCAGCATCTGAGAAAGTCTCTAAAGAGACTCTAAAGAAAGACTCCTAGAACATGCACGGCTATCATACAAGGCACATCCAATATCTTCTAATAGAAGGACATGCATAATTTGGGTGATAATTGAGGGAATTACTCTTGGTTCATTAGAAGAGTTCTCATTTCCAAAAAACTCCTAAGTTGGACATTTTCTGGATGAGCCATCTCATGTTCAGCTTTTTGTTTGTTTTTAGTTTAATAGGATCTCCTATATCGTTTTAATTCAGAATTATTGCACAGAAAAAGGCAAACACACAAGCAACTTCCTTTTGTCTCTCAGTCCATCACCTGCTAGTTGAAGAACTGGGGTCAGCTGTTTCCTATCACTATGAATAATAGTAAGTTCATAGTAGTAAACCTCACCACTTCACAGCAGCTATTTTGATGACACACCAGGGTAAAGCCTGCGTTATATAAAGCAAAGGATACCAGCAATGAATGTTCTTCAGAGGTCAACAGAATTGAATTGCATAGAAAAATGAGCCCTTAAAAGCAGCATAATAAAGGTATTGAAAATGATGGAAGTGCTCAATAAAATACAGCTTTAGATATTTTTGTACGGATTAAATTAAAAAATTTAAAAGATCACTCAACTTAGAAAAAAAGAATTAGCAGAACTACTAAGCTAGGTAATTAAAATACAATGACTAAGCTACTTGTGTGAGTTATTTCCTGAAAAATAATAAGCATATACACCCCAACTACCTAGAGAAAGAAGAGACTTTCTGAAGAGCCTGGCCAGCCAATAGTGCAGTCTGCAGGTAGAGGTCTAGCAGCCAGACGAGGAAGCGAAGCTTCACTGAGCAACCTGCTGCTTCAAACATTAGGTATCAGGGGAACCAGCCCTCCTCTTGCCACAGAAATACCCACCTCCACCAGGTAACACAGCACTTCGTCACTCTTGACTTTATCGTTAGGCTCTTCTGAGCAATAACAAAATCACTGATTGTTTTAATATGTGAAGTTTTACATTGGGAAAAGGCCTAAGAAAAATTTGCTCTTAAGATGTTGAACAGAAACAGCCAAATACACAGAGTTGCACTTTCAAGAGAACACCCTTTCAAGATATGTCCCCCCAGGGCCACTGCAACAGAATGCTGTATTTAAATCAGCAGGTCATGCACCAGAAGATGGTTTAACTGCTAATTAACACTAGATGATATACTGAGAATTACATGCTAATTAATTCTCTGTAGATCTAAGTGCCCTTCCTTCTATGTCATTTTCAATGAACATATTAACATGAGGAATAGGACGACATTAATTACTAATTCATATGACAAACATGTGAAACTATATTAAATAGTTGATGGAGGTTAGCTAGAAAGATAGATGTAGGTCAAAGTTGCCAACCACAGGCCATGCTATCATAAAGATACACACATTAAAGAAAAGAGGGCATATATTACCCATTCAATCTTCCTGTCAGTTTGATGTTGCTCTCTTATATTAGATTATCCTGCTAGACAACCATTATTCAGAAAATGGGAATCAGCTGCTCAGAATTCAATAGTGAAAATGCCATAAAATGAGAGCAACTAAATTGAAAAGAAATAATCTTGTTCTCTTAGAAAATGACAGTGATTACAGTTTTGATAAATTAACTGTTAACTATCCACACATCAAAACAGTGGGGTAGCAGCAAGGAAACTGGGCAGGCACAAGTTGTGGAGGCAGCTAAGAACCAAAGATACTGGTTCTGCAGCACTCCTGCTCCAGAAAGAAGTGTTTTAACTCACACACATGCAACTCCATCACCAGAACTACTGGCTAGGAACCCCCACTGTTAACAGTAAAGCCACATGCACACACATTGTAGGATACAGAGCCCTGCTTCACCTTTCCAGCACCTTTCAGTGAAAACCCTGGTCATTTATCAGGTGGGAACCATTAGCTTATACCAAGCTAATTGCTGGATCAATCTTCTGAAAAGCTATGCTTCAACTTAAGTTTTTATGTCAGAGCTATTAGAGACTTATAACATCAATGAACTCATTGACTACGTGAGATCACAGGGCCTGAAGGGACAAGGAGCCTCACCAAGTGACTGTAGCTTCCGTGTGATACATGTGAAACGGGGTGTAAGACAGTCAGCTGCTGATGGTGCTCCAAGAACATCTCTATCATCCCATCTGACTCTAGCACCCTTCTCATTTAGAAAGGGAACTTTTAATTTTGCCGTACCTTCAGCTACGCTACCTCTATAGATGTGTCCGCTACCTCCCTCATGACAGAATGCTATAAATATTCTTTGCTTCAGTAAATACTCAGTATTTGCACCACTACTGATATATCCCTACTATGTGACAAGTAAATGCTTCCGATTGTCCTGAAGAATTATATATTTTTATATAAAAGCTCCCCTGTCTATTTTTTGTACTTTTTCATGCATTATTCTATTTAGTTATATACATTAATATTCTAAATATTTAACATTTATTAAAGTCGACAGAACACCTTTGAAAATAATTATGAAAAGGAAGTTCTGAGGGAACATCCTTTCTCTAGTTCACTATCGTTAGGTCTGTATACAAATAATATCTTTTTTAATATAAAGTCATCCCTTCAGTAAATATTATTTCCTTGAATTAAACACCAGGCCGTGTACTGCTACACAAATCATCTTAAAAAAATCAAAATAATACCTCCACAATACATATTTTCCTTGAGAATGGAGAATTTCTGTTTCATACACACACTGCAGCAAAGTCATTTGGGGCACCTACATTAGAAATGACGTTAGCGCAGGCATTGTCAAACTTGCTAGTCTAATAAATTTTGTTTGCAGGTAAGAGCTACAGAAAAGAACCATGTTAAGGGAATTTTGTTTGCTTTGAATAGTACAATAAATAACAGAATCAGGGAATTCAGCAGAGGGAGGCTAGTAGCTAAGCCTTGCACGCTGCAAGACAAGGTTTGCACTCGTATTTGCTCATGGCCCCTCACATCTCAACACTTTGCCACCTTACAGAACCCACACTAATAAACTGAATGCACACACGCAGGTGGCAAGGTGACCAGGACCATATTTCACAGGAGAATTGCCAATACAGACACACAGCCTGCAAGATACCTTCTCTTTGTAGCAAAGAGCACCAGCAAGAACTCATGATTCATTCACAATATCTCTTCCGTAGACTTCTATCTAATATGGACCTGAATAAAGCACTTTAATCCTGTATTACAGGAGTGAAAAAAATACACCCAGTATTTCCAGTATTTTGCACCTTGCTGGAAACAATCCCAGAACACATGCTAGCTTTAGCTTGAGACAGACCCAGAGGAATCAAAAGACTTACCACATCTTCTCGAAGGTGAACAATTCTGTGGCCAAAGTAAATATCCAACATTTAAAAAAAAATATATTGGCATATGTCTGCCACACATTGGACTAATTAGCCTTTATAAACAGTTGGAGAATGCTAGATACTTCAGTAGCATGCTGAATCCATGAAGGAAAAAAAGAGGAAAGAGGCAACAAGGGTGGGGTGGAAGAGGGAGGAAGAAAATTTAGATTCAGCTGAATCAAATTTAGGTTGACCTCAAATCCAGCTCCAGCTGTTGCACCTAGGCTCACTTGGGAACAGCTTACTAAAATAACTTCATTTTACATTTCATGTTCAAGGTATCTATAGCAAAAGGAAAAATCCATTGTGGGCAGCAGTTATTATCTAGCTGGCCATGAGCATCTGCAGTCAGAACAATCACTTTTGTAGAGATGGCTTATTTGGCAGGGTAGGCCTCTAAAACACTGATGAGCTTTTAAAGTAAAATAGAGCTTTCTAGTGGGTAATTACAACTTCTGCACAGCTGGACAGGTTGAGCAAGTCAAGAAGTTTTGTAGAGAACTGCAGACAGGTGGGACTTGCCATTATCACAGCAACCTTCCCATGACTCATAGTATGTGCCTTGCCTCCTTGTCTCAACTGCTCAGTGGCTGCTACAAATAACATATGGATTACATTTAGCAAAGACTTGTGAACACTCCTGAAATGAATAACTAAAAGCATTTGCTCCCCCATGCATCCTTTACATTATTCTGCCTCCTCCTTGAGGGTCCCCACACCAGAGCCCCGTGTTCTGCTCACAGAGGCTGCTCCGAATCCTCTGTTTCAGGAGCAAGTGACACAGAAGGGGCACTCCTCTTCATGCTTTCCTCTTCATGCTCCAGCTTGCATCACTGCCAGAGGTGTGGGGGTCACCTGTGTGTCTGCTCTGTAGGGGTTAGTGCCTGAGAAGACCTAGCATGGAGATGAGGCTAACTCATCAACATCCTCCCTAAGAGCAGCAACAGCCCCCAACAGGTTTTAGTCCTTAAAGGGGAGACCAATGGAGATCTGGTCTACCCTCCACACAAGTGCTAGGAAAAGACACAGTCACTATTTCTACTCCTAGATGTTCATCACAAGCTGCTAACTCTCAATCGTGCATAAATCCTACCAGAATCTATAGTTTCTTGAACATAGTTTAGTCTCTGAGAAGGATCTACTATGATACTGAAGTAGGATTTCTACATTTTTTTTCAGCACTTGAGAGAGATCTTTATTTCAATGGGACCCTTCTAGTCAGGAGAAGCTAGCTCTGCTGCAGATATTTCACAAGCCTTTTATGAATGTGCATTTGCCACTTCAAAACAAAAGATGTGGGTTAACTTCTCTTGGAAACAAAATTGTGGAGGGAGGCAAGGAGGGAGAAATCCGATGGCCACACTGAGTAAAAGACTGCAAGTTATAGACAGATTAACCCAAGCAACATATATTAAAGCTGCTAAGCATGGCTTGGCCCTAACTACTGGGCTTAGGAGCAGGGTTAAAGGTCATCTTGGATGATCTTTCTTAGGTAGACATGTATTTTCTGAAATACAAGTTGCAAGGCTTTCGGCATCCTCCTGCCGTTTTGCATGCAGTGAGACAGGCACGAGACACACACGCTTTCAAGGCTCCCAACCTCTGCACCTCACCTAAACAGAGCTTGCTTACAAGATGAGTGTGAAATGCAAGATAACATCTCACACTTCTTAAGCTCGCAGGCCTCACAGGAGCAGAGATCACAAAAAATTAACATCAACAAACATATTTTGTACCAGCTAAAGAGCAGGGGTTTAACCTTGAATAGGTAACATGACTCCAGCAGGAGTTTTCTCAGTTTCATCTGTAAAACATCCAGTCCTCGCTCTTAACTTTTTTCTTTTTTTTTGATAATGCAGTCTGTGAGAGCACATCTATATGGAAATTGCTTCTGAAGATTATCATAATAAATACATGCCAAGTATAGGGTACTAGTTGAATTTGCAATTCTTAAATATGCAGAATAGAATTAAGATATAGAAAATTAAAGTATCTCATATCTTGCACTGCTAAGCTGACCACCAGCATGCTTTATTTTATTAAATGAACATTATCATCCAAGCATCACCCAAACAACACTTCAATCAGAGCACAAGTGACATCACTTTAATAGTAAGTAAACACTGTTCACTAAAAAAGAAGTTCCCAAAGAAAAGAGGACTTCCATAAGACACCTAGCGATATATATTTATTGAATCATGTACTTACTGTTGATTTTTCTTCAAATATTTATGGAAAAATGTAGTATATCTGATCAATTATATATGATCAGTATATATGATACATACCTCCATACTCAGGAAGTTAAAGTACTCAACACAACAACAGGCTGCATCTTCAGTTACTGAGAACACAGTGAAATAGCAATACATTTCTGGACTTGAAGACTCACAGAAGAGATTTTATTTATATATGGATGAATTATGATGGTGTAAAACTAGCATTACGAGAGCAGATTCATGGCCTGGGGATTTATTAGGCTAAACTTAGTGCAAACAGTTAAGATGCACAGCGTTTATTTGGCCTACCCATGATAGCCCCGCTGTGTCTCAGGCCAACCTGAGGGATTAACACTGCCGCTTTCCAGAAGGGAAAGGCTTTTCCAAACCTGGGAAGTCGTGCAACTTACCCTGTGCCCGCTGCTCCTCCGAATCCCCTCCTGCAGCTCGTGCCACCAAACAGCTTCTCTGCCTTCCGTAGTGGGACTGTCCCAGCCGCAGCACCACGAGGGACCCGCGTCCAGCAGGTCTGGGCTCCGGCTCCATCCCACGACGCTCTGTGCAGGTGGCTCTGACCGTCCGGGCAGGTGCCCCTTGGGGACACGGGCTGGCTCTTGCCACTCTTTGCTCGCAGAAGACCTGAAAAATTACAGAAACATCAAAGCTTGCAGCATGGCGCAGGATGAAGCCTTTGTGCTCCTCAGCCGAGCAGCCCTCTCAGTGTGAGCAGCAGGAGTTTTGCTCAGCTAAGGGCTAAAGAATTTGGCTTGGAATGTATAACTCTTGAAGTAGTTTATGGAAAAAACACATTTATGAATTTATATTATAGTGCCAATTAGAGACCTATAATATGCTAACAATTATTACAGGATATCTGACCCATTTCCTCCTTTCATTTTCACCCTTGAGAGGGAAGACATATTTTCCAGTGCAGGGTAACATGGAAATAGGCACCCTGAGGTCCCTGGCCTGGATTTTTGCATGAAAAACACAAGGTAGCTGCCACCCATTTGTGCAGGCCAAGGTTGGCAGGGCCCTGCCTGGTGGCACCCTGGCAGAGAGCAGGGTCCTGCCGGCCTCTCAGCTCCATTTCTGCCCATGCTGCTGGGACTCCCTACATTCTGCTTCCTGCAGGAATCAAATTTAATCTGTTTCAGTCGACTTTATGCTCCGCTGATTTGTTCAAAGCTGAATAAAAGTATTGCGGTACTTAGGTTTCCTATTTTATTTCCTGAGCTGTATTATTAGCAGCCCCATTCACTAACTAGAATAACTTGAGTCAAGCAGATTAAAAATCCAAGCTACACCTGTGGTATTCAGTCTGCATTTTAATCTTATCCACTAAATTAAAAAAGGTCTGCATAAAAGTGAAACAGATTAACCTATCACTTGTCTCCCAGAAGTGCCTTTGTGGTAAAATAAGATGCAGTCCTACGGAAAAGCTGGTATATTTTCCCCTGCTTCACAGAAAAATACTGCTTCTCTACCAGGCTATTCTATTCTATTTAACAGAATA
The DNA here is from genome assembly GCA_013398315.1 of Nothoprocta pentlandii. Taxonomy (NCBI): domain Eukaryota; kingdom Metazoa; phylum Chordata; class Aves; order Tinamiformes; family Tinamidae; genus Nothoprocta; species Nothoprocta pentlandii. The sequence continues at coordinate 274,777 of VZSG01000082.1, forward strand.
GCTCTTGAAATAATCCTTTTCAGCTGTTTATGCAAGAAGCCAACTTTAATACATATTCAGATTGAAAGGAAATACACTACACTTGCATTTTGTTTCATTGATGGTGCAATGAAAAAATGCTTTCTCTTTAATTATTATAACTTATAGATTTATTATTCCATATTACTTTTACAAGATGCCTTTATTTCTTTTTCTAAATACTCTGGTGTTATCAGGGTGAGCTTTCTGCTTTTAATACCAAATAAAACCAAGAAAGGGATGAAAATCATCAATATTTTATACACGTAAGAATAGGTTTAATATAGCATATGTATTTGTATATATACATATATGAGATGATCAGATAGTATATACGTTATTTTGCTCTGTATAGGGTAGTATATGTTTAGATGAGCTCAGATAGATTGAACAATAAAATGAACATGACAAAATGGGTTTTAAGTCAGGAAACAGTACAGTAAAGCAATTTCCTGAGTTATTTAAATGCTTTCATTGGAGAAATGTCATTACATACTTGAATTACGCTGGAATATAATTATATGAACACCACAAATAACAATGTTTTACAAAGAAAAACAGAAGTTAGGAAAGGGGAATTATTTCCTGCCATATTTCTCCATTTGAAGATCAGGTTTTGCTTGCTGTAAAAAAATAAATCAAAAGAGAGGTTCTAGGTTTACTTTAGGATCCACACCCTTAATACTTGTGCACATACTTATCTTTATGCATCTGATACGTGCCTAGCTCCATATATTTATTCCGTCAGAGGTTTCAGATGGGCTTATGCAGCCCTTACTGAGAAGCCTTCCATTTAAATTACCGTGACAAACTTCACCTGAATTTTAGCCTTAAAGCACTCCAAGACAGGTCCCCAACAGCCTCATCTCTCATTCTTCCTATTTTTGCATGACATAGAGGATGCTTATGACAAGACTGCCAAACAGCAACTGATTGTAATCTCCTTTTCTTTTTATAGATGACTCCAAGGCCAGGAATTGTCTTCTCATGTGCTTCTTAGCTTGTATTACGTAGAATAGGCACATATATCTGCCAGACATGTCCAACCAAAAGGAAAGCTCTAAAATAGGATTTTCTTTTTTTTTTTTTTTTTTTTTGGCTAAAAATCAACAGAGTAATAATTCATCAGAGAAGTCTGCATGCAGTTAAGAATTTTAAAGTGAATTTTACGAGCATGACACTGGTCACTTAGAAAACAATGTCCATATCACAGCTGCGCTCAAACTTACAAACTTACTGGTCTGTAACCCACTGATTCCAGTGGAAATGCACAGAAACATCTAGGAGTAGAATTGACCCCCTTTTCAGCCCCAAAATAGCCATCAGAATGCATCAGACTGTTTTGCCTCTTCTTGCATGCAAGTGTACATATAATGTATAACAAGTGCTCGTGTCGCAGCTAAATGCCATTCTTCTCTAAGAAAGGACTTTCCCAATATCCTCTGTCCCTCAGCTTCCCCATTTGCAAAGCAGAGGTAATAATAAGGCCCCACTGCCTTAAGAGGACATGATATTTCCAAGTTGTTTGAGCATTTTTTCTGGTAGTTCTCTGAAAAGGCAGCTATGGTAATGCAGCTTGTTAAAGCTCGTGCAACAGAATATTTCTGGCAAAATACAATGGATAAGCTAGTTGTACCATCAGAAGGAGCAAGAGTATCAACTCCCACCTGCAACGCACACACCAAAAAGAGCAGCAGCTATAAAAGATAAAGCACTTGAAATATTTATGAAGTTTTTACCTAAAATTTAACAATACAATATTTTTGAATCATGAGTGATAGATGAGGGAAATGGTCTCATTTCATTCATTAGCACACATTTGCTGGTCAGCAAAAAACTTGCATTGTTCAGGATTTATTGTAGATTAGGTATTTTTTTTCCCTTACGGTTAGGAGTTATTTCAGGGCTACAGTATCAGTCCAAGAGTTCTGTCCCTTATTCCAATATCTGTCTGAATCAGATGCTTATCTTGCCCCCTACCCCTTTTTATAACCTTCCGGGAAGCTGCCAGTGACATTCCACACACAAAACGTCATACTGGCTTTATAGAACATAAATAAAAATAAATTTCTATTTTTTCTTTTTTTTTTTTTTTTTTTTTTTTTTAATAAATAAAGGCTTAGCTTAGTTTTGAAAAGTTATCTTGAGTATGTAGAATGCTGCTAATATATCCAAAGTTTTCAGGAGCTTTTTTCTCCTTATAGAGATGAGACACTGACATTAAAAGAAATGAAGAGAGTGTCAAGTTATGCTACCATAATTCCTCAGGACAGGGAGAATTTCTGTTGAAAATAAATAAACCAAGTACAAGGGAAAGGGAAGTATAATACCAGCTAGGTAGTATATATACCAGCTAGGGGAAAAAAATTAAGGCAATAATAAAAAAAATTAAGGCAATAATAACCTTTCCCAAGCAATGGCATAGACACTTGGCCATCAATAGAAAAGAACTTTTCCTTCATAGCACATTTATTTATATCCCAATATGAAAGCTATGCATGCACAGCAAGGAACAGAAATATTCGATGCACCTTTATTATGTAGAGAATCTATATTTGCTATTGTTGAGGATATGGTGCCTCTTTCAAAACACAGGGCGCCCTTAAATAAACCAGTCCACCCAATCAATAATGTCAATTAATGCAGAGATGGAATTTTGGGAGACCCAAAATGTGGGGTTTGGGGGTAACTTATTTAGTACCTCCACTTTTGTGGTTGGATATACTGGAGAATGAAGAAGCGGGTTCAAAACAAAAATATTTCTTCCCATTAGCAGTTTGTTAGAACAATATTTCGGTGGTGATAGGAGGAGAAAGTACGAAATTCTTCATTAATGCCCTCACTTAACTGCAGTGGGACACAGTGGGAGTTGACCATTTAAATTGCTTAATGAGCATGCTTTTCTTTCCTGGTTTTCATGCAGCCTTGTGAGAGTAAAGCAGTCTGCCCATACATTTCTCCAAAGTTTTTATGTTAGCAACACTGGGGCAAGACAAGTGGAACAACACGAGAACAGCAGAAAAACAAAGACCAAATAAAGACATGGTAAGTGTAGGGGGGGAAAAAAGATCACCTCAGACTCAGGGAGCTAAAAATAAGGCTTCTTAGAGAAATTTCTCAGCTCACAAGTGCCAGAAGGACTCATCCTCGAGCAACACAAGCCAGTTATATAAGAGCATATTCAGCATCGCAGCTCGCGGTCAAACGGCAGTCAAGGTTGTAAACTGTGCGCTAGGGAGGGCTTTATGGAGGAGTAGATAGGAAGAGAGCTTGAGTCATCTCAGCTCCATTAGTGGCTCCATCAATGTCTATCAGGAGCCTCTTAGCAAACACTCCTTAATTTTCTATCATTCTTATGTCTGTTCACCCCCACTTACCCTCAGAGAGCGATCTAGGTTTATTTATCTGTTCAGAATAACCACATTTAGGGCTTCTCTAGTAGAAACTCCTTTTTAGAGGGCACAAGCTCAAGGATAACTTATACTTCAGATTAAACAAATTACCCTATATTTAACCTGTCATCAAAATCAAAAGCATTTTTTCTTCTTAAGAAAATCCACCTCTTTTTTTTTTCCCCTCTGTCTTCTCTCTTTCTCAGCTGACAGAATGATCTGTGAGAAAACTGAAACAAACAGAAAAAGAATAGAAAGCCAGATTTTTTAAAACGATTTTTGGACACATTCTGAACGTTTGTTAATAGATTCTGATGATCAGAGATTCAGTTCATAACCAACACATTGTATATGGTATATGAAGTGCTGGCAGATTTGCAGAAGCTCCCCCTTCCGTCAGAAAAACCCCAGGACGAATTTTTGGCAAGCTCCAGCTTTTTTGTAAGCTCCTTCCTCCCAGCCGTGTTCAGAAATTGCAAAAAGGCAGTGTGCAGCGCCATGCAGAAATGCCCGTGGACTTCAGAGATATTGCCATGTAACGCATATACAAAAAAGAGGTCACCTCCTAGCTTACAAAACACACTGCTCATACCTCTAATAGAAAACATGGCATTCTCACGAGAAGAATATGCCCACTTCTCTTTCAACCATGATAATAGCATTAATATTATCCATGCCTTTTCTTCCGAAACCTCTTGGCTCCGAGGGATGTCCCCCTCTAGTTGCGGGTAGCCAGGCAAAGAGGTGACAGTTTTGCGTTGCTTTTAGCATAAAGCTTAGGGAAAAAGAAGGTAAAAAAGAAGTGCTTCTCTAAGCCCATTTCAGCTAAATGTCAAGTAGAACATTTTCTGTCAACAGAAAGCGCTGGCTCGCGTTGCTGCAAGGCGCTATCGGGTACACCAAGGGTAGCTCAGGATTGCAGGGCTGTTAATAGCTACGGATATAACTGCTCTAAAGGAGGCAGTTTTTGGAGACAACGTCTTGCACGGGTTCGTCGCTAGGAAGGAGGATACATCTGTACTGAGGAGCAAAGTGGCAAGGGACACGGTTACCTGCAGGAAGTTCCTCGGCCGTAAGTGGAAGTGCAAAGAGCAGAATAGCGATGGAGATTTTCATACTAGTTTGGCAAGCTGCTTGAGGCTTTCACTCAATGTAAACATGCTGATAATTTCATTAATGCCCCTGAAGCAAGACAAAGTGCCAGTCTCCACATCTGCACCTCATGATACAGAAAATGTCAATTACTTATAACCTTTTGCAGCAAACATGAACACTGACAGGAGTATGACCATCATGGTCCAGCCTGTAGGAACAAGCACAGGACCACAGCCTCTGAATAAACATCAAGTCCCTACACAGGCCTCCTTGTAGCTCCTGTTTCCCTTTACCCAGCTCAGTTTCCCTACATGAAACCCAAGCCTGGCTTGAGCTGGCTGCCTAGTGCAGGTGCTTCTGCTCAGGCACTAGCAGGGACAGTCTCACTTCTTCCCCAGGGCTAATTGCATCCTTGGGATAAATTTCCAGTTGATAACAAAATTTCTGTTCTTAAGGGTAGACCCTATCACGTTAGCAAGCTTGAACAGAGAAACTCAATATCCTAATTTAAAATGGCTGCCTTTGTAAGGATGGCTTTTACTACAGCTGCCTCTTCTCACTGCAAAGCTGCTCCTGACCTGCTCTACTCCCTGCCCATTCCTGTCTCCAGAGCTCCTCCTTTACTGATCACTTGCCTGTTTCTGCTTATCTATCCCCAAGGAAGGTGTTAAAGGAGAAAACAGGAAAACATCCACAATTAAATTGCTCTTTAACTTGTACCTGCCTCTTGGCAACTGCAGGTTGTAATTCAGCCATTTACAACTCTCCCTTGCCGCTTTAGAAAGAATAAATAATGTAGGGTCTTGTGCTCATATTTGCAGTAGAAGGGGAATGCTGGGACTTGCAAGTTGCTGCTGAAAAGACGACCACATTCAGAGGGGTAAGGCCTGGAAAGAGAAATCTCTCACAGGGCTCTCAGATGAGAAACACTGGAAAAAAAAGAATCAAAGTCACTAATGGCATGAAGAAACTCTTAATTCCCTTACGGTGAGTTGGAAGCAGTTTGTGCATCTGTTGGAAGATGCAACTAGCCAGCAAAGCTACTACAAGAGAGAACTAGAAGAGGTTCAGGACATGACAAATGCTTCTCTAGGAAAGAAACTGCAAAGTTGCACTTGCAGCTCGCAACCTGCACCAAGAACCCTCTTGTTACCTACCATCTATCAGCCTAAGGAGCATGAATGCCTAGCAGACACTCACCCACCACTATATTGTTTTAGTCTCTTGTCAACCAAATCACAGTCAAACAAGGCAGCGAACGAGCTCGCTCACACACGCATTTCCTGGCCTAGTGCCTGACGAGTCTGGCACTGGCCCCACCAAGCACGGTCGTGGCTGGGACATCTACCTGGCCTCACAGGTTGAGTTGTGGGCAATGCAGGGCCACGGGCGACACGAGGCACCCGTGCGGTGCCTCTGCTGCCCAGGTAGCTGATTCCAGCCGAGCAGCAAGGTGGGAGGCGCTCGTATTCAGCCACCGTGTCCACATCTGCCACAGCACATCTGTCAGATCCCTGACTTACAGGTAGAAAGTGCCTCCTGTATCAATACCTCCAATGGACACTAACTTCTCTGCAAAGGACAACGGGCAGATATGGTATCAGCGAGGCAAAATGTAGGTAGTGAGCGGCAAAAAGCCCCCCAAAACTGAGATATTCTTTCCTGTTAATGCAGTTTTCTCCCTATTCTTTTAGCACACACTGTGCAAACATGAAGCCAATTCAAACTGTTTATCCAGCCACCGAGTTCATCAGCAAGACCTAACATGCGAAGGAGATTTCAGAAGGAAAGAATATAGACGGGCGCTCTTCCACCAAGGTCAGCAGTCACCGAGAATATAATTTACCACAGGGCCTCTCACAGATGTCTTGTCCTTGCTAGCACAGGGAACATGCTGCAGAATAGCAAGTCCTGTCTCGTGCAGGCAAGAGGGCATGCAGAAGGCCTTTGGTGGGGGAATAATTCGACTTCAAAACAAACAAACAAGAAAATTCTCACGTTTGGCATGTTCAAATACTTCAAGTCCGGGAGCTTCTTTCTATTGACATAGCGTTTAAATAGCATTGATCTAAAATTCATTCCTACATTTAGAGCAAATAAGACTGGTATCATATTAAAATCATTCTGCACCTTCGTTTTTAATGAATTTTCTCCAGCGCAAAGGCTTGGAGTCAACAGGGGTGTCACTCTCCATAGCTCACTGATTGCATGTTTTTCCAATCAATTTTCAAAAAAAAGACTAACGTTAGTCCTTATAATGGAACAAATGGTGGGAGGAAGGAGGATATGGGAGTATGCTATACCAGAATTCAGGTAAGTAATTAAAAAGCAGATATAAACACTTTCACCCCATATAAGCCAGTTCTTGATGAAAAATGACAAAGTGAAAATGAAAAAAATCTCTTTTTGGACAGTGCAAGCTTAATAAAGAGTGCAAATAATGACAAATACACAAGATTAATAATTTTTTGATCTCTAAATCCCATAAGATGTTGTCAGAAGTAGAAGTGAAACAATGAAGCGTGCAATGAATGCAGCTTGGCTTCCAATGGATTTTTGTCTCAGACTTAAGCTCCGATTTGAGCTTTTTCTCTGGTATAGGAATTTATAAGATGTCCCACAAAACATGAGCTCAGTCTACTGCTTTTCCCTCGGTCCAAATGCTCATGAGGGTCTTATTTTTACAATACCACCGAGAACTCAATTTTCTTTGATACTTCTGCCCTTCTGTCAAATTTGGTTGACATTGGCTAGAGGGTTCAGGAGTTATTAGATGAGACATTGAGACGGGCACACGTAGACTTAAATACATAAACGTTCTTTCTATATAAAAACAGGCTAAAACCTACTTTCACAATAGCCTTTTATCTTACGTTCAGTTCCATGCACAGGGTACTAGGTGACACTTGGATCCTTATAATGAGGAAATCCTAAGGAACGAGTCAGGTTGCTGTTTAAGGCTAAATAGCATCAGAGGAAAGAACAACAATACATGATTTCTTAGCAGCAGAAATTCAGTGTTAGCAATAGCATTTCAAATCTCACAAGCCTTTACCAAACACCAGCAAATGGCATTCATGTTAATGAAAAATCAAATTCTTACTAAAATGAATGGAAAGTGAAGGTAGAAGGGTAAGCTCACAGGATCAGATAAAGACTACAGGGGCTCAGCCCAGCAGGATCTAAAATGATCTCCGTTTTCAAGACACTGATAATCTGATTCATTAACTTTTTTTTTTCCACATATTTAGGTCAGACAGAATAATGTTTAATTTTATACTAAAAGTGCAGATAAACTGCCCCATTTTTATTTATCCCTGCATACTCTTTACATCTAAGCAACCTGAAAGCAGGGTAGCATTACCTTCTGCTAAATAGAGCACACAGAAAAAGATTGCTGTAACAGATTTTGTTTTTAATGCACAGGTCAGTCCCTTCTTAGAAAAATAGACTAGCGTGATTTTTTTTTTTTTTTTTTTTTTAAAGATGCAGAGATTACTTTTGTAACACAGGCAATGACTTTCCATGTATTTATTTATGGAAAAAAAAAATGAAAAGATTAACCTGGCCACTGAGGACACACTTAACATAAGCCTACCTCAGGCTCGTCATTACCCGCATGGTTCTGCTGACCTTGAAAAGCTTTCATGTTAGCTGGGAAAGGTGGAATGGAGCTAGGATACAGAGCTCAAAAATGCACTGCCATCCTGAAGCAAATTCATTGCTCTGGGATACAATCACCACCACAGGATTCTGCCTCAAAATGGCATTTTTTGCTGTGTTCTCATTTACTAATTTATTCAGTAGCCTTAATCAGAACAATAGAACATTTATATGAATTGCAGGAGTCCATCTATGACAACGCCAAGATAAAAATATCTCGGCACCTGACCTTTTATGACTGACAAAGTCAAAGACAGGAGGCACCTTGTGCCTTCCAGCACCCGTTTTGGGAGAGAAACTCATCCGACAGAAAAAAAACAGGCAGTAGGAGAAGGGAGGCCCAGGGAAACAAGCACAGGAGGCCCAACCAGGAGCTACGTAAGATGGAAACAGCCTAGGGAGAGCAGAGTTTCTCCAATGGAAATCCTGAGACCTCCATGTCCAACTTCTCTTGGAGAAGCTCCTGGCCACAGGTCAGACTCTCACTTTTCATTGAGCTAAGTGAGCACCACAGCACTTTCAGGAGCAGAGTGTGTGTGTGTGTATATATATATATATATAATATATTTTTTTTTCCTCTCTCTACAAGTCTCCATAATATTACTGAGAGAAACCTTAAGTGTATAATTATTTTTAGGGGGTTAAAAGTGTTCAAGGCTGTGACAGTGGGTGCCATTAAAAAACAGTCAATAAATCAATGAAATTCTTACAGCAGCTTCTGGAGAATTTCATATACTTCATTCAGGATTAGACTGTGCTTGGACTGAATCACTGGGGAAAGCAGGGCTTCCGTGACTTACACCTCTGAAATGTACCCTAAAGAGAACATAGCCATTAGCAAGATAAATAGGAAATGCAAAAAACAATAAACTGATTGCATAGAATGATATATTTTTAATTGGGCAAATGCGCAAGCTCTGCAAATTCAAAGAAGTTGTCAGCAGCCAGCATTTCTGTGATCTTCACGGTTCATATTTCTTGTACAGCAACATCTTTTTTCCCTTAGAGGTCGTTACTTATGTGCCTTCATTTGTTACATGTTGTTCGAATTTATTTCACCCTGGTTAAACTGAAGGGGGATTTTTTTTGAAAAGGGAGGCAATATTTAAACTTTTTTTCTCTTACACCCTTTTAGCTGTGTCCTCTGTGGTTTGGGAGGGCTGAAATTAGGGACTGCAGCTAATTCTGCAGTTCAAGCAGTTGAAAGCAGAGACATCCAAGGGCTCTTTCTCCCAACCTCGCTATGGCAAGACAACCAGAGCATATTCTCTGTGGAGGTAGGAGAGGGAAGAAATGGTCACGTTAAAGATTTTTTTTTTTTTTTATCAGTATTTAAGCAGCTATAAAACCTGTGAATTACACAGCCAAAAAATAAAAATAAAGAAGTTACAGCAGTAAATGGTAGAAAAGGCAAAACCAGCAGCGCATGTAGTGCTCTCCCAGGGAACCTTTATCAGGGAGCTGCCCGAGTGTGGCTTTCCTGAGCAGCCCGCAGTTACCCTCAGGTTCATGCTGGGCAGGTCTTTTACCAGGAGGGTTTTTTCTTTCAGTATTTATGGAGTGCAGCAGGCAAGTGTTTACCTCAGAGGCACGCGAGTGAGGCCGCGTGCGTTTGATCCGCGGGGCCCGGCAGCTCCGTTGCCTATGGAAACAAAGGCAGCTCCCAGGGAGCTCGCGCAACAGGGCCGCGCCGCCGCCGAGCGCCGCCCGCCTCGGCAGGTGTGCTGCTCATGCACATACATATGTATTTATAATACACATACGCACACGAATATATGTTAGCATAAAATATTCTCTGTAACGGTCCGATATGATCAGATCAGTCTGTTCCCCGTGGCTCAGATTAATTGCGTTGCTTTATTGAAATGACATAATCCCCTTTTAAACAAATTGATATTTGAAATGTAATAAATGTCCAAGCTATAATCATCTGGGTTTGGGGTTTTTTTTTTTCTCTCCTCATCACCTTTTACAATGTAGACTTAAGTACTCTGCAGACAACAGCTTGGCAAATCTGTTCCCTGCTTAGTCACAAAGGCAGCTTTGGAAGACGACCTTGAACATGGAGGTTTTAGATCCCTCAGGAAAGGGATAACACACAGGAGCATCCTGCTACAGACTTCCCTTGAAAAGCACTTATTCCTGTGCTTCCTAAATGCCATTCATTTGTGGACCTCCACCCGTCCCACAGGTAACCAACCAAAACATCTCATCTCCTCTCAGTGCAGGGTTTGCTGCCCTTTTCCCCATGAGAACCTGACTTGATACAAACGGAATTTGATCAGACCCAGGTTGGGATGTGAAATGCGTGGTGTCTTCCTCTAGCTACATTAAAACAGACTGTAATTAGCATCTGAGGACACCTTGTTAAGTCTGTTTCTAGAGTCCATCAATTGTCTGTAACCTGCTTATTATTCTTTTCCCTTTGGCTTATGCATGCTTACATCAATAGGGATGCAAATGAATCAACGATTTAATACAAGCATCCTCAGTTTCACCTTTAAAAGCATCAGCTTATAAACAGTGATAATGCTTCACAATTAGAAGAAAACATTTTTTTTTACACTCATTTCTGCATTAAGAATCTAAGGCCAGAAAAGCCTAGGAAATGCCATCTGTATAAATATTCATATGCCTCTGAACAGATAACCTTAGAAGCAGATTTGACAGGGAAGACAAAGAACGGCTTCTCCACTTTGCAGTAGATGACTAAGATCATTTGAATGATTTATTGATAAGCCAACACATAGAAAAAGTTCAAATAGGACAGGCTGGACTTTTTACATCCACACACGACACAGCCAAAAAGAACCCCTTTATCCAAGAATACCTAATATTGTTATGAATTCCTACATATATGAGCACGGTGTGTCCATTTGTTTTGCAGAAAGTTCCACGTGACAGAAAAATATTGACAGTCACAGCTAGGTAAGAGTCTGAAAACTGTGCTCATTCTTTACTGTTTACTGTACTCTTTACTGTTACTGAGATTTTCCCCCCCCCAAACTTCTGGAAAGATGTTTGAATGCCAACAAGAGCTTTGTGAAGAAACTTTTTATAAAGAGAAATTCTTTCTATTGAACAAGAATTAAGGCACAACTTGTAACAATATGTTGCCAGTAAATGCAAGACAATAAATTTCAATGTCATAACAACAGGGGTGGGGACAAATTAGACACCTATTCTGTCACCTTTCCTGTAAAAAGTGGTACTTACATGAGTAATCCTTTTGAAAACGGTAAGAAGACTCGGGCACTAAGAGCTACTTAATGGAAGGGTGGCAGGCTGGAGGCAGTCAAAGCATAAACGTATTAGCTGATAAACTTGATGCTTACAGACTAACAAGCAAAGAGAGACAAGGAAGAGTAGATGCATGTTCCGTGCTGCAGCTGGGCTCGTTTTCCTCTTCCTCATTTTGCAACCGTAAAGGGCACAACACTCCCAAGGTGATAGAAAGGGTCAAAAGTCTCACAAGGGCAATGTCAGCTGCTGAGGATATCATAGGAGCAGCTTCAAGAAATACGTGCCACAGCTCACACTGCAGAAGCCCCATGCACCTAAACCATGCTGATCACGATTCTCTGACTTCATATAATTCAATATATCCTTCCCACTTCATGACCAAGCCAGGCCAGCTGTCAGGGCCCAAACCTCCTCTCCAGAACTGCACACATTTGCCCACAAAGACTCCTTTCATTTCTCCCTCGACTTGCTTCTACGCACAAAACCACCCCAAGGGTGACGGGGCTGCCAAGCAGCCCTGCTGATTTTAATGAGGTGATGCCTATGGCTACCAGCTGCCAAGACTAGGGCTTTCTACTGGATACAAGAAAGGAAGGGAGAAAAGACAGCAAACTCTGGAGCAAACCCAACTCTGTTTTCTCAAAGTATATAACTAGACTCTAGTCTTAAACCCTTAGGTACTATATGGAGGATATGGTGAAAGATAGAGTGTTGCTGCTCTAATAAAGCAAGCTGTATGCTGCACTTCAGTGTGAATAACGTAACTATCCCTAATGTTATTCCAGTTGTGTTTGAGATAACTGACTCAGATCAGCACTGCAACAACTACGCAATAGATGCATCTTCTTGGAGACATAGGTATGTATAAATTAAGGCTAAAAGCCAGGGAGGAACATTTTCCCACAGAGCCAAACACTGCCTTTTGGATTACGAACTTAAGGATTAGAATAAACGAAGTATTTTAAAGGAACGGCCAGCTTTAACTTCAAAAACTATATATACATATACACACGCATATTAATTTCAGTCTGTAACAAGAGGGGGTTGAACAAGAGAAAAAAATCAGATGCAAAAGATATTTGACAAGTCTGACAACACATGAATGGAACTTAAAGTATTACACTCAAGCTTAAAAGATTACAAGATAGAAAAATAAAAGTATTCTTAATTAGATAAGCCATCCAATATATTATATAAATCTTGGTAGTAGAATAGCATGCAATTACAACCTCATTTTTAAATAGATTCTCTTAATTCTGTTACATACTCTATTTCTGATTTATTTACTTAAATATTAAGATAACGGTGTTACTAAAAAAATGCACTTCACAGTTGAAAGGATAAAACAAATGGTTTTTCCACCTCTCCTCCTACAAACCGAATGCAAGAGACATGGCTTTACACAGTAAAGATTTTTCTTCTTTAAATTGGAAAATAAGAAAACAAACACTAAGCAAACCAGAAAACAAGAACTGCCGCCACGACTCCGTCTCGCTCCCCAGCCTGTCTCTAACCACGGATGGTAGCTGATGTTCAGGGAGTGTTATCAGAGCGGGGCATAAAGGGAATGACTCTTCCCCAGCTTCTACTGCCAGCTTCAGGCAAAGATGACCTCTCCGTGTCCCTTCCTTCCCTGCCTTCCGTGTCCCTGCTTTCCATGGCTTTGTGATTCTAACAGCTTCAGACAAAAAAAGCAGGAGACATCACCTGAATCCCCAGGGAGTCCATGTGCTCTCACTACATCATAGTTTAGAAAAGAAAATACAAATCCGTAGCGCCCCACAAAGCCAAATCTCCATGAGTGACACCTGCCAGGCCTGAGAGGAGCTCATGGTGATGGGCCCTGCCTCGCAGGCTGCCAGGGCACTCGGCTGGATTTGGAGGTGCAGCTTCGTGGCGGGGAGCCCTGGTCCCCACACAAATCATCTGTGGCATCCTGGCGAACAGACAGCTAAAATAAAACAGGTCTTTCTGAGCCAGGAGCATTTGTGACACCCCAGAATGAAGCTTAAACCCACTGCTAAACCTTTAACAAAGCAGACAGTGTCCTAGTTATCTTGGAAGCAAAAGGGAAGCTTTGTGGGAGTTGCACAGTATCATCAAATGAAAGGTATCAACCCTTCATTCTCCCAAGACAGAACCTTCCAAAACAAAGGCTACCTTGCAATGCCTTTAGGACTGATAGCCCATACAAACACTGCAGAATGACCCAGCCTTAGAGAACCTTCCACAATGACCTCCAGAAGAAAAACAGCAAAAAAAGCAGCCCACAACATCAGGGCCTAGCTTAGAAAAGTGCATCCAGCTTTTACATATGAGAGTCATTCTCACCTCCCCTACGGTCCCTTCTCAGAGGTAGAGCTGGGTACAGGTCTGACCACAGGATTAACCAAGTATATAAACAAATTTGGTTCTGTGATTTACACTGGGGCAAGGTATAAGTGTGCAAAACTCCGCCAGATGTTGCCCTGGTCTCAGAGGCAGACTAAAAGCAGCAGGCTATGCCTCTTCTATAGCACTGATTTCAGATAAATCCATACAGGCTTTGAGACTCAAAGGACAGAGACAAGTCAGCTAGGTGATCTGCTGCCTTGCGCTATGGTTGTGTGTGCATCAGCACGTGGGTACATGGACATGCATCTCCATCCCTGAAATTAATAATAAGGCACCCTTGTATGAATATAATATTTAACAGTGTTCAGATAAAAGCAGACCTCAAGTACTGCCCACACACTTTGAAACCAGAAGGATCACGAGAGCATCAGATCCCAGGATCTGTCCTACCTTAGGCCTGGGACCACTAGGCTTGGGTTTTCATCTGGTTGAGAGTTTTTTTGTTTTGGTCGTAGGGGCTTTGAGGTGGGCATGTAGCTGGGATGATCTGAATGGAAACTTTGACTTACATTTTTTTAGAATAAATTTCTTCTCAGTGAAATTCACCATCACTTCTCCTATCTTAATGAAAATATCTTTAATATAACATTCATTCATAGATTCCAAAAAGTCACTACCCTCCTCACTACTTCGATAAGGGAAGCTCATAATGAGATGGTTTCATGCAAGAAAAGACCAGTCACTTTCACAGAGTTGCTAGTATGTTTTTATAACTATACATAGATAGAATTTATTAACATAAGATTTTTCCAAGTACCAGATTTCCAACAACCCCAGATCAGTCAGAACATGAATCAGCCCCTATCTGCACAAGAAGTGTAATTCACTTAAAGATTGAAAATTCTTGCTGAGAAATGTAATGCAACCAAGCTGAATCCAGCATAGCAATTTTGACTGTATTTTCAGTCTCAACCCTCACTTCTTACTGCCTGTTGTGCACCTCCAGGTTGACTCTAACCCAGTACAGAGCACTGGTGCTTACCTGCCTGCACTGTGGCCATCCTAGAGACGTGTGGACTGCAGAGCTCACCCCCCTTCAAGCACCAACATCGAGTGCCTGAAACAGGCTTGTTCCAGCTCTGCCATTCTGACTGCTAAGCAAAAAGGACAGGAAATCATTACAGTCAAAACATTTCTAAAAAAGGTCACTTTAATACAAAATTACATCAATCACCTTGAAGAAAAAAGCACATTTCAATTGATGTCATTCATTCGTGGGCTAATATCAGCTTTAGTTTTAAAAAGTTAGGCTGGTTCTGAAGAAAAATCATTAAAAATTAACTGAATCTTTCAACAGAGATTTAAATCTTGTGCGAGAAGGTAAGAATTGTATGAGTTGTTTCATATGGTAATCTAAAGGGTTGTTTGAAAACTCTGAGGACATTACTGTGAACGTAATTTCAGGGCAAGAGCATCAGCTAGAGAAGAAGAATCTGCAGGAAACATTTCTCATTCCTTACTCCAGCCTAGTTACATGCTTCGCAGAATCCAAGACTTTAATTCACATATGTAGTGCTATATAAGTGAAACAGGCCAGAATTATTATGCCTATAATTCATAAGTACATATATTCAGGACTATTAGACACATTAGGTGAAGTACCTAACTTTACATAAAATTTAAGGATATGCTTATAACACAGCTACATTTTCAGAATCTCTTCAAAATACAGAGAAAAAGCTTTATATGCCTAAAACTTTTAATGGTAAATTCTAACTAAATTTGCAGGAATAAATGAGGCCCCACACTTTCAGCCATTAATATTCCCATCTGACTTCCAAAATCAATAATTAAACTTCCAGTGATCCAATGGTACAGGATCATGCCCATATATCTTAATTCACTTTCTATGCCCACATCCACCTATACCAGCGTACATAAGGATGTGCTTAGCTTTAAGTAAGGCACTGAAAGACTTACCCATGTGTTAAACTATTTGCGGAAGGATGGATGGTTTGGAGACAGTGATATTGCAGCACCCAAAATTCTCATTTAAATGCCATCTACTTAATACTTTGTGTACCTATGATATACAGACATAGAAAAATATGGACAAACAATCCACATACATGATTTTACAACACAAGATAGCCCTCCAATCTCAACAGTTTTATCCTATGTATCTTAGTAAGGTCCATATTCTGCAACATTAGAAACTATCTGGTATCCATGGGGATGGCTAGGGGAATTAGTCAGCCTCACCAGCTGAATTTAAGTGTAGGTTTTTTTCAGGTCTGTGGGCTAAATCACTAAATTCCTCTGTATACTGCAATTTTAAAATGCACTTCCTGAAGTGTTTTAATTTTGCGCTCTCCGTAACAAACACATCTCTATCTGGATTTGCAAATAGTGCTCAAGCTCTTTAGTTTCAGGTCAGCTAAAACACCGTGATTTGAGAAGTCTGGTACAAAGCTGAATGTCACTTGATTGCTATTCTGCTTAGGAGTCTCTACAAATGATGGATCATGAAGGAGCAGAAAGAAAATCCATCAAGGAAGAGAATGAAAATGAAGAGAATGAAAAAGAACAGAGCGAGAGAAAGAAAAACTCAAAGGTAGAATAAAAATTCTCAGAGAGTGACGTTCAAGGGACGAGGAGCTGACACAGACCACTGAGCTGTGCCAAAGCTGCTTCCTGAGGCTGTGATATCGCAGGGCAGGATCCTTGAGCAGGGATGGCTCTGCACAGGGCTTGCTTCAGGTGAGGTCCACTTGAGCAAAGTTTACATTATCCAAAGAGATCAGGGAAAAAGTTTCCTAAAATATAAGTTTGCAAGCTCTGTAAACCCCCCACTCCACCCTGTTAAACCTTATTACCTATAGCATGCATGGAGATTCCAAGGACTTCAGTCTCCTGAGTGGCTCTCCCCAAGCCCAAGACATCAAGCTCACTGCTTTGGGAGCCAAGGCCCCCACACTGCAGCAAGATTCCTGCTGTGCTCTCCCCCTGGAGAGACAGGGCCATCCCAACCTTCCTGCTGGCTCTAGGAAAATCACTGGCACGGAGCAGCACTGCTGGAATTTGAATGATTCCCTTCCAGCCTCCTAAGCCTGGCTTTCCAAAGACAACGCTGGTAATTAGCCCTGAATGCTTTATGCACCACAGAGGAAGGCAGCAGAATGGGTCCAGCAGGCAAGGTCTTTAAAGAGGTTCTGCCAACACTTTGATCACTGAATGAATTGTCTGAAATAATAATCCTGTGAACTCTTGGCTTATTAAAAAGGAAACTGGGGTGTTGTATCAATGAAATATATTTTATTGTGCTCTGTCAATGAGACATATGCTATTATATTATCAAGGTACTGATTCAGACTATAAAATCAGCTTTCCATTTCTCTTAATGAGAGCCTGTACCAAAAGTAAATTACATGAAATTTCAGCACTGTATTTTTAATAAGAATAGGACATTCTGGTTCTCCTCGTTGAAGAGAAAGCTAATACATTATTATTAAGTCCTTGCATTGAGCAGTTTAAGGACTAATATTGACTATCCAAAATTCTACAGGAGCTTCAGTCAACAGGAAACACAACGGTAGAAACCAAAGACCTTTGGACTGGTAAAAGAAAAAGATATGTAAGTCCTCATGTAAGAGGAAAAGGACGTTGCTTAATATTGGAAGAAAGGAAAGGTAAATCAGACAATCACAAAATAAGTACTAAATCAGAAGTAGAGAGAGAGAGAAAGAGCAAGCCCAGAAATCAAAAATGAGTTTTTTTTTTTTTTTTTGAAAAAGAAGATTCTTTCAAGGTCTCCGTTAAATGGTCAAGAGATGAAAAACAAATATATAACTCTACAGGGACAGTCAATATATACACTGAAAAATACCACAGTACTTGAAAAGAAATGGGCTCTACCTCCACCACCAGCTATGGGCACCACGTGTTTGGGGTTTTTTGTTTGTTTTTTGTTTTGTAAGGGTCTTGCCTTTCTGTTTTGGCAAAACTCTTTCTAGGTCAACATATCTGTTCATTAATGCTGCATTAGATAGCAATGAAAGGAGATTACAAGGAAAATGAGAACCCTGGGGCTTGCCAGGCCTTTCTGGGATCAATGTTCGTGGAAATGGCAAGGTTACATAAATGAAGAGAATACCTCAGCTGATATTGTTGTGGAATTTATTTACACTTAAAGAAAAAGACAATAGGGGAATATCTAAAGATATTCTGTATGAAAAAGAATGCACCTGTTAAGAAAAATAATCTAAGCGATACTGAATCATAAATTCCTCTTTTTTTTCTCCTCCACATGGCAGGAAGAAAGAGTTGTTAGGGGAATAGAGGAAAATAGAGATCGAAAAAAACTTCCAATAGACTAAACCCTTTTCATACGGACATAGTCTTTTTCCGAGGAACACAGGGACGTGCTGCAGGTGAACCGAAATTGCAGGTAACTGAGCTGAAACCCAAGAACACAGGAGAGCCTTCCCTCCAGGTAAACACCATCAGCTAAGAGCAGCGTTCCTGCAGCCAGGTTTCAGTGCTCTGTGCAGGGGAACCTGCGCGGAGCAGAAGTCGTGTCCAGAAAGTGAGAGCAGGAGGAGCAGCTCTCTTGGCTTCTTAAGGAATAGTGAGATGGATCTCCTAGGCCTGCCCAAAGTTCCTACTCCTCAGAAACAGAGGGCTGGTTTGGGGAGTTTCTTTCCCAGTCTCCATCCTGTTACATTGTTAGAGATATGGTCTCATGCCTTGTACGTGTTTTCATTTTCTAACCAAAGTTGTCACCCAGCTGTCCCCAGGAGAGGACCCCCACACAGCAACACACACACTACAGGAAAACCTCAGAGGCCTCCGCATGCTGGAGAACCCATGCCGATTGTTCCTGTTTGCATTTTATTCACTCCAGAACTTGAACACTTTGAAAGAGTTCACAGATAGAGAAAGCAAACAGGAACACAAAGCTGAGAGGGGGATGAGGAGTGTGGCCACAAGGGCTTCAAGAGTCTCACCCATTATGCTGTGGGTCTGAATTCCTAGTTCAGCTAACCTGACACTCAAAAGAATTTTTCCTTTAAAAGAACGAAAGAAAAAACACAAAGAATAGAATAACTTCTACTGAATCTCCTATTCTCATGCACAAAGAAACAAGACAATGCCAGTTTCTCACGTGCTGCTGTGGAAGATACCAGCTCCCTTGTCCACAAGGCCTCCCTTGAAATCTTTGACCTCGGCGCATGCAGCATCTTTCAAGGAGGAAAAGCGAGGGCAGGGATGCTCCTGACAGAGTGCTGTCCCCTGATGCTTGCAGTCTCTGCCATGGAATATCAGAAAAGCAAAGGCAATAGCTGCAGATGTTAAAATGCCTATTTTTGGAACAGAACGCTGGGAGAGCGCAAAGGAAATGTCTTTCACATCCGAAAGGCTCCTCACCAGTAGCCAGGACAGTGATGCACACACTCACCTTGGCCTGCTCTCATTCCTGTCCACCACGCAGCTTGTACATAATTTCCCCCCACCTTTTTTTTAAAAAAACACACAATCTCTTGGACACACAGTTTCCACCAGGAACAAAAGACAAGAGAGGCTCTGCAGCACTCAGAGGACCTAAAATTTATCCTTGCTTGAAGGTGCAGCATGAGACCTATAATTAAGTTGCATGAAAACCCTACAAGATTCCCTGTTAAACTCTCACTTGCTGAATCCCCGTATGTGTTCCCTTATGTACGGATTGGAGGATCAAGCTGGTGTTTTGATTTCGGAGTGCTGAGACCTCCAAGGACATAAAAGGATCCCGAGAAGTAAGTGCCAGTTTTGTGCTGAGACTGAGCCCACTGAAGTCAATGAAAAGACTTTTTTAAGCACCACAGGATTTTGCATTGAATTTTAAATCAAGTTCACCGATTTAGCCCTAAGGGCATCTGACTTGAATTGTTACATGGAGTCAGGTGCAGAACACAATTGTTCCATGAGTTTCCAGGTTAAGGAAGATTGTACTTAGATGAAACCTGCAGTGTTGCTGTCAGGTTCAGGGATACTAAGAAAGTGGAGCCAGTAGTTCCCTATCCTGTCTATGGCTCGCTTGTGGCTATATCTTGATTTATATCAACATCCTTGAGGCATTATTAATATCACAAGAGGCAGACCTGTCAACAAAAATAAGAATCTTGGCAAATTTGCTCCCACCTACTTTGCTTTCAGGTTAATCAAATGTGTCATTCATTTCTTGCATTGCCCAACTATAAATATGAAACATGAGAAAACCACGTTGCCGTTAATTAGAGGCAAAATAAGCATAATTAGAAACAGAGGTTAGGTTAAAAATCAAAAATGGAGCCTGCACAAAAGCCTTCTGTACTCACCATTAACTCTGGCCACAGGTAAAAGCCGATTATCATCCTTTTGTACTACACTGAAAAAGCAAAATAATTAATAGGATGTCATTTGTATCCTAACATCATTTGCTCTGCAAAAATCCATACTCCCATGCATGGCTTTAGCAAGGATCCAACAGAGACAGACACAAACAGGGCCACTGGGGGAGCCTGTAACACACACACACACACACACACACACACACACACACTAGTGTCTGCAAGGTCAAGACCCAGCTCTATTAGCATCTGCCACCAAGGTTTATTTGCTCTTGTACAAGAGCCTGGACAAGGGCTAGGAATCGCTGGAGTCCTCCTCAGACCCCACTTGCACAGAAAACAACAGTTACAGCCACAGATGCACAAACCGGCTGTGATAATACAGCGTTTAGCACTGCAAATACAAAAATAAGGGGAGATTTTTTTCTTCTTTTACGGTGGAAAGCTTAATTTCATACTTGTAGCTTCAAGAAATCTGCAAACATTTGCAAAAGAGGTGGCAGATCCAACCTCACTTTCATAATGAGTGATAAAATGCCTGGTTTAGTGGCAGGACATGGCACTGGCTGGAATGTTGATTCCACTGCCACCTTGAGCTTCTGTAAACCTGTTTTCCTAGGGATGTCTAATCTTGCCAAAAAGATAGTGCTTTCCAGTTTTTGTAGGTGCTTGTTTATGCAAACCTAGAAGACAAGTTAGTCAATTGATTTTCACAACGCTGCAATTAGATATTGATTTATCGGCACCCAAGGGTTGCCGCGCACCTGATGTTAAGAAAATGTCCTTCCATCTGACTAAATTCAAGCAGGAACAGTGGGAACTAGAAATAATCCATAGCCCACAAAAGGGAAACCTAGGCTGTATTTAAAAGGCTTGGATTTAGGCAGAAACAAGACAAAAGTTCCAGAGTCCGGGGTGGGGAGATGTATAGAAAGAAATCTTTAGTAGTGTTTTCTCCAGAAAAAACAGGCAGAGTTAATGATTCATGAGTGCATGATTTAGTTTGGAAAGAGTCATGTAAGATTAGTACCCTGGGCTGCCCAAAGCTAAAATTTAACTATCATAACTGCGAGCATCAAATCTGAAAAGGATGAATGACTAAAAGAACTCAGGAGGGGGTTTCTTTTATTTTCCCTGCTTTGAGGAAGAGGGGAATGTGAGAAGAATATAAATGCACTGATTCATACCTATCTATTAGTCATACCTCTGTTGTGATGGTTGCTTATTCTGTAGACATTCTCTGTTGTATAAATAAGGTGCACTGCCTCGGGGCCTAATATAGTATGTCTTTATATCTCTATTTTCTAGTTTTCCTCCTAACCCCTGATCATTTTGCACTTCTTTTCACACACTTCTTAACTCAACTGATACAAAATTCTTTAGCAGAAATTTTAACACAAAAAAATGTGCTGGTCACTTGTATTTTCCAATAAAGTTTTGCTGTCGTTTTGTCCAGCCATTTCCTAACCAAAAAATGTTTAATTAGATTTAGAGTAAAAATTATTTTCACTAAATGTATCCATAGAAGAAATAGTCTGATATTGCATTCTTTCTTAAAATAGATTATGAGGACAGATGTTTATTTCCATAAATGCTTCATGAAAAGGTCATTTACAATTTCTCAGCCTAGACATTGGGTTTTTTAAGCAGCCCTTTACCTTGACAAGCATTAAACAGCATGCTTTAAACAACAAATTATAACTGTGACGACAAATTGTCATAGTGAAGGTTTTCTTCTTTTAACAAATTTAACAAAAAATACGGGCTCAGTTTGTTTTTAAAGTAAAAAACAGTTTCCAAGTATAGTAAAAGATGTCCTATGCTATAAATCTGAGCACTCTTCAAAGAAAACATTGCAGAGGGGTATGTAGGGCAAAATTCAGAACTTCCTTGTCAGGGACATGTAATCTCTCTGCATATTTTATTTAAAGCTTTGCAAAAGACTAGTCTGCAGTGATGAATAATTATTTTGCTTATACTAGTTTAAATACTACTACTACTGTTTGAGTTTTCCATTTTGATTTACCAGTAATTGCTTTGCAATAAAAGAAAAATTCTATACGTTTCTTTCACCTAAAGCATGGAAGTTACCATAACACTGGTATTTTTATCCCAATACCTGTTTGTCCCAGGTGAACGCAGCAGAACTCGGGCAATTTAAATAGCCTAACACACAGTCCAAAACTCATTAGCAATATGTGATTTGACAGGAGGAGCTTCGACAGTGTTATGTGATTGTTTCCACATTAACCTTTACATTTCAAGTCAAGGGTACAATAACCTTAGCTGATGTGGTTTTGAACTTATTAGTTGTGATTGGGGAGGCAGTGTAAAACGGGTGCACTTTCCCTCATGCTGACACGCAGCTTTCCCAACTTCGGTGCACGCTCTTCTCTCAACCTTGACCTGAGAAAAGGCGAGCAAAAGAGTTAATGCACCACTTTCTCCAGCAAGCTCCTTCTGGAAAAATCGAGCACTTTTTTTCCAGCAACAACTTGGGGGACAGACACTGCTCTTTTCTCGTTTCTAATGAAAGCCCAAAGCAGCCCTTGGACCAATGTTGCCAGACCAAAATGAGTCCAAAGCAAAACAGACTAAGTTCAGAGGTCATTATGCAAGGGAAACAAGCCCTAACTTCACCTGGGGGCTAGTCTGAATGCAGCTTCACTGGTGCTCAGGAGGTTCTAGCTCAACTTGGGCGACCATTCACCCAAGTGAGAGCTTCCCGGTGACCAGAAAGAGCAGGTTCAGGTGTTTGGTTTATAGACTGGATTATAACCACACTTATAATGACAAGTATCACCATGTGCTTGGGGCTACCTATTTAAAAGCCAAAATTAATGCCCCAGGAGACCTGCTTGGAAATCCTCCCCTCCTGCAAACGCTGCACAGCTGAATCCTCCTGGAGCTGCAGGCAGCAGCAGCCACCTCAGCATAGATGGTATGAAACACAGACCCTTAAGCAGACTAATTCTAGTTTCACTTGGCATAGACTTAAACTCAAGAAACCTTTCATTTTATCCCTCACAATAAGCCAAAAACAAACAAAAAAAACCCAAAACACCAGAACATCTCATCACAAATTTGTCAAGCCCCTTATTAGCATCAACAGCACTGCAGTCAGTGGGAGACTTTCCCACCAACTTCAATAGACACTGGATCAAATATTTAGATAGATACTAGGCAAAAATCAAACTCAGACCTCAGGGAAGCATCTTTCTTCATCTGGCTGCTTTTTCATTTGATCTTTGGCCAGGCAACCATCTGTTGTTTCCAGATTGTCTTCAAGATTGCTATTAAGATATGTATATAGACACACATATTAATAGCAATCATATATATATATGATGATGACATCTATATATACACATATAGATATATGATATATACATACCATATAAATGCACACACTTTTTTTTCTCCTCAGATAAATTCCTTTTTTTATACAGAAGGAGCACCTGATCTGTGTATCTAGCCTAAGAACAGTCTTCAATATCAAGCCTCTTGGCTAGAGATATCCAACTCCCTGCCCATTTTCATCAGGGGTTACAAAAGATTTGCATCTTCTTTTAATTCTCTTAACATTAACTTGAGCCTGTACCAAACAGTTTATTGACTAATTAAAGTAAATCTGTCACAGTGAGATTACCATGAGCCTAAAAAGCTGCCCAGCAAGCACCATTTCCCCTTGCTATAGATTCAGATGAACAGAAATGATGAATACAGGTTTGGCTTGGTACAAGATGCTAAGTCTCTGATCTAAGCCAAATTAGGGGGGAAAAGCATCAAGTCACATTTAACGGGTTATGTAATACTTGGTTTAAATTCCTGCATATTCTATTTAAAAATCCCATGCTTTTCTCCTGATTGAAGTGATTTAGTTTGAGAAAGTTAAAGTTTTGAGGAAGATTTCGTGTAAAACAGGGAATGATGCTAAGCTGAAATACCCCTCACCAAGCTGAGCTGGGACAGCTCCCGTTTTACCCTAATGACTAATGGGTAGCAAGATTCACTCTTTTTTTGTGGTAGAATACAATAGTCAAAATTGAATAAAAGCAAATTATGCATCCAGCATCAAGTGATTAAATCATTTTTAACCAGACAATAACACAGCAAACTCTGAGCCTTTCAGTGTAAAAGTTGGCAAATCAATATTGAGCACAGAGAACAACTGATTAATGATAAAATAAACAATTCTAATTATTATTAAATATCTAGACACTGACTAACCCTCTACCATGATTTGGTGGGATGGGGAAGAATGTGAAAATATTCCCAGACTACTTATTAAACAGAACAGGAAACAATAGTTGTAAGAATTTCTTCTCCTTTTCCAAAACTGGGCCAAGTTTTCCCTCAGTACAACTTCATGGTTTTGATTCTACATTTGCCTTATCCTCTTGCGAAGATTAGAGCCGTTACATGATCATGTTTTAGGAGAGGAGAAGCTCATGCACAGGAGAATTGGATGAACAGCTGCTTGGGGTAGTTACAGGGGATTCCTCGGGTTGTCCAAAGACAAATATACATGGACTAATATATCAGTAAATATTGCTAACTATTGGAAGGAGAAAATACAAATTCACAGATAATTCTGAGTATCTTAAGACTAAGGTGATTGAAAGAGCTACTAAAAGCACCAAAAAATAAAGTATAATCACTGGCAATAAAAGCCTTTTCCATCGTGCTCTTAGAGACTATGCTAGTTTCCTCCTCTTTCTTCTCTCACATATTTTTTGTCTAAATATATATATATACACATTAATTATCGAAGATGCCACACCATGGCAGCTTTCAAAATATAGCCACTTGGCTGAAAATATCAGGCAGGGAGCAAAGTCCTGTTTTTTTCTGATCAAAGTCAGAGGCAGATCTCTTGCTGTCTTCAAATGATCCAGCCCCTTTCCCTTCCCTGTTACTCAAGCTGAGTGCTAGACTGATCCACACAGTAAAGGTGCAAGTACCATATGGTTCCCTGAATAATACTGCACAGTCACTTAAAAGTTTGGAATTTTCAGCAGTGTTTTGGCCATTTCTCACTTTTTCTTCCCCTAGTTCCTTTGTATACAAGTTTTTGAAGGACTTGCCTACCTGGACAAAAACAGGAACCATTTGGAACACAGGTTTTTAAGACTTTGAATTAAAAATTTGTAAAATCTAGTTTTCATGTCAGAAACTTATGCTGAACTGCATTCACAGAAACAGGACTATATCATAACCTCCGTACCATAAGCAGAAATAGTTCACGTTTCTGCTTCTCCATGCTGGACACTCTTAAGATCCAGTATTGCATTGTATTTTGGCTCCCCTTCCAATAAAGTAACAGCATCAATGCCAAACGTAGCATTCAAAGTAACACAGAATCTGAACAAAGGATATACATTGAAAGGCGAGAGAATTTACTGCATGCGTTAGCTTTTCTTATAGAAAATTTGATCCAAGAAAATCATTTTTCATCATTCTGAAGTTGCGCTTTTTTTAAAAAAAACTTACTTTATTTTTTTTTTTAAACTTAATTATACTCTGAATATAACTTCTTGGTACCACACTGTGACATATAGAAGCTTTCAGAGAGGAACAACCTGCTACTCAGAGCATCATATGTCTGCAAACATCGCTTGTCTGAATAGTGTTTTTCTTCCCCAAGTTTGGAGAGGTCACAGCTGCCCAGGCCCATTGGTATAAAAAAGATAAATGCTTCAAGGGGGCAGCAGGCAGAGGGCAAGGATTCTTTGGTGGCCCAAGAAAGCCAAGTACCACTGTTCATAAAAAGAGGTTTGTTGCCTCACCAGATCAGATATATACTGCCCATACTGAATGCTGTTCAAGAAAGTCAAAAAGCCAGGCAATTCCAAATTAATCTAATCTTAACTTTTGTGACTATGAAAAGAAGTGATTACTGGGAGGAAAGCTGTAAGCCTCACAAAACCAATATTCTTCTGCACAAATTCAGATCAGTGCTGCCTGAAAACATAGAAAAGGTCACAGAGCAGTGAGAAAGTGTGCTTATATATCTATTAAGCAATGCTCTGCTTACTTCGCCTTAAAGTCCATATCACCTTTTAAATAAATATGAAATATTCCAGGTGACAGACCAAGACAGAAACATAATCGCATTGCCCAATAATATTTATCATCATTTTGAGCATTCAAGTAAATTAAAGCCTGGATGCTGTCAAATTACCCTCTTCATCTGAGGTGAGCCCAAGAGCCCTGGCTCCGTGTTTAATTCAGGGGAATGAAACCTTATTCCCAGGTGGTTGCTTCATCTACCGCAGGAAATCACAAGCTGCCCTGGGGTCACCTGGGCAGCCCAGCACGCCGAGGGGACAAGGATGGAAGGGGAGTAGCCAGGCTCGGCTGCCTTTGCTGCAGGGAAAATACTGCAAGTGCAAGCGACAGCGAGCTTGTGCCAGCAAAGCAAACCTCTTTCCCCATATTTAAAGAGTGAAAAGTTTTGAAGGAAAGCAGAGGATAACAAATTCATGGGGATTAATAATTTAAAACCTAGGATGCTGCGAGTTCTCTTCTTCAGCCACTGAATACTGGAGTTCGCTGTATACTCTGAGCAATTCTTTTTAAATTCAGATTACATATTTCCACCAGGGTCCAGATTCTGAAGTGCTTATTCAGAAACTGGTTTAGGTAAAAGTCCTGCTGGAGCTGCTGGGAATTGCTGTGGTCCAATCAAGCCTGCATAAATATCGAGTGCTGATTTCTGGATTTCACCCTCTGGAGTAACAGACGATACAAACCAGAATGAATAATTAGAGGCTCTACTAAATAAACAGGCTCTTTTAAGTAATTAATTTGATTCTTATGAAAGCAATTTTCCTTGTGCTTCCTACAGCAAGCATTGCAGAGAAAAGTGGAACCAAGATATTTTAAATTATTAAATACTTTGAAACTGGAATCTTAATTTATAAGATTGCTGTGCCAAAGCCTGCCTGTTCTAAAAACTTAGACTTACAAGTACATTTGTGGACAGTCCGTTTCAATATTTCTATACGTCTATAATTCACATATACTCATGAATCGACCACAAATCTAGATTTTAGAATTAGATAAATATGCAAACAATTTTACTAGTGATGATGAAAATGATGTGCAGAAAACATATTGCGTCCTTGGAAAACAACCTAACAAAACATGTGCTTGAAACAGGATCTGAACCCCAGAGTCCTTGATCCCACACAGGCATGTATCACAAGCCAGGACACTCAGTGCCCATAGATGGAGATTGAGGCTTTTAAAGAAAAAAAACACTTAAAAAAAAGCTTTCATGTTTTCATTCACTCTTTCAAATCTTACAGAAAGATGGGGGATGGATTCTCGGTCAGTATGAATTAATGAATATTGACAATAATCCATCTTCCAAAACACACCAATATGATCTACACTGCTCTACTCCATGCAAATTGGAAAAGTGCAAGAAAAAAGGGCAATTTATAGATGGCATATTCACATGGAAAAGAACCACAAAGCCTTTGGGAAGGCTACACGTATGAGCTGTTTAGCTAGACAAAAAAACCCAACACATTCTGACCCTGTGCCTGCACTAACACACTCACCTAAGACATGTTAGACTCACATACAGCACAGTAGCTCTGACATGCAGTTAGGCAGTAGGTGGGAGAATGATTGCACTAAATATACAGGGCTATGAAAGGCAGGGACATATGTTGCCTCGTGCTTCAAGAAAACATGGCAAAACCAACACTTTATAAAAAGAGTCCTTGAAGGGGAAGATTCCTTAATACTCAAATTGTACATCACAAAAATCAGATTTTCTTCATTCAGTTTTCTTTATTATAAATTATCATCTTGTCGCTCTTTATAGAACGTGATTTTTTAAATGCTTCTGTAGATACTGAAAATTGAAATCAGCATAAAAAACAGTCACTTACACTTATTTCCATGCCAGATTGACAACATTCTTTTCAAGTTACTTCAATTTCCATTCTGTTTACTTTTGAACTACGAAACTGGTGTTGAAATTTATAAACTGACTATTTTAGACCATTTCACTACTTTTGCTTTGAATACAGACCTGCATGCTCTGTCTGCACAGTAGCTGTATTAAAATGAATAGAAATTCCTCTTCTCACCTGTTCTAATACTTATAGTTCTAAGATTCCAAACTCCCTTCCTCCTGTAACTTCTCTTCTTGAAGAGCTGTAACTTCTAGGAAAAATATTTGGGGGAACCATGCGATACAGCAGGTAATACAGGTTTCCTTGGCTTTCCTTGGATCTTCTCCAGCTCCTTGTTCCTACATGGAGATTGGCCCAAAGCAGAACTAACCTGCCCCTTGCTTATGCTCTTAATTAAAAGTAAGATCAAGGAAAGTTCTCCAAAGATATTGCAGACTTTTGGCTGTCCCTGGCTCCTGACAGACTTGGGTGCCTGCTGGAGAGTTGGGAAACTGGTCATATGTCATTAGAGTTATTAGCAAAAATATGTGAGCACTCAAATACCATTCATAAGGCTATTGTGCAGTGCAAATAACCACAGCTCCCAGCGTTGCCCTAAGTGGGCCTCTCCTTTTTATTAACATGATGATTGGAGAATAGAGACAAGCACAGCTTT
This sequence comes from Nothoprocta pentlandii, assembly GCA_013398315.1. Taxonomy (NCBI): domain Eukaryota; kingdom Metazoa; phylum Chordata; class Aves; order Tinamiformes; family Tinamidae; genus Nothoprocta; species Nothoprocta pentlandii. The sequence goes on from VZSG01000082.1 coordinate 303,479, forward strand.
TGCATGGCATATCTCAGTAACACAGTTAAATCTAGTGGCTTTGCATTGAGTAAATCTTTAAATTAGTCTTTCTTTTCTCACTTTCAAAATATCATAAAAGTTTTCAAGGCTGATAATTTATTAAAATAGGATTTGCTGGAATGCTACCACATCTCATTTTAAAGATTTTTTTTTCATAGCCTTAAGAAAGGTAATAGAAATTGAGTTTCATATTTTTTTTCTTTCTAGAAAGGATTAGATTAAAATATTCACTTCTCTAAGTACAAGTTGCAATTTTTTGCAACTTTTATTGATCCGAGTGTACTTGAAATAGAAAGCTATCTCAAAGATTGAATATCCATTTCTCCTAATTACTCAATAATCCAAAAATGCAATTTCAATCACTTTCGTTAACAGATACCTCTGCCTTTCAGTAGTTTTCCCCAACACTTTTTGTACTTTTGCAGTCTAGATGGTTCAGCTCTGGCAAATACACATTTCGTAGGGGTGCATTCACTCACGGGGATGCTCAGCAAGCCCACACTGAGGATCCTACACATGCACATCTGAGACCACAGTAACCGTAACTATCTTACTGAAGAAATACCTTCACTGAGGCAAAGAATGAAGATCTTTCCTCTTAGGCCCTTATAAAGAATTTATGTGGTAGAATTTAGGCAGCCAAAAATCATTTCCACTCAGCTGCTGAGTCTTTTAAATTTATTCTGAAATATTATGCCAATAATGGGCAGGTAAGGAATCTCCCCACTGCTCGAGGCCTGTGCAGGAGGCACCATCCCCTTGGTGACACCAACGACAAAAGCTCCTGTTACCCGCATCTCCAAGGGAAGAGGCGTTAGCAGATAATACACAATTGCTGGGAAAGTGAAGTGTTTTGAACTGATTCTAAACCGATACTAACCCAGTCTAAAATGATAAAGATGGAAGTATCTAAACTCCAACGGCAATCTTCCAATTTAATTTAACAGCAGCTCAAGCAGGCGCTTCTTGGCTTCATTACACAGCAGCAGACTAATCGCAGGCTGCTTGGATGGGAACCAGAGCTTCCCAAAAGGCAGGGGATGCTTCAGAAACGGGGCATAAACCCAGGGAGCCAGCGACGCCTTTGAGGCCCCTCAGCACCGGCCTCGTGCATGTCCCCGGGGAGGCTGATGGTGAGGGCAGAGGTTTGGTACCCTGGGGCACCAGGGCTTTCCCAAGAGACTCATTGCTTCATCCTCTGAATAAAGCTCATCTTGGCTGCTTAATTGCAATAATACATTTTAAATTACTTCTTATATCATGTGCCTATAACATGCCTCGGCCTAGGATTTCAGGCCAGTCCTCACAGGTGGTTGGGCTTTTTTCCTTTGCGCTGTATATTTTCAGACATTAATACTATCTTTCGCATGCTAAAGAAATGAAATTCTGATTTTACAGAGGCCACTAAGGATTAATTTAATGATTTGGATAGAGTTTAGATTGCTTCCCAGGGGGAGCCAAGGTTAAAAGGTACACCTTGCTAAATATTTAAAATCTTTAACCCTCTTCAGTGTAGAGTCGACTGATTTGAGGTCTTCCTTTCTCTTATATAGCCAAGTTTTAGCTCACTTATAATTCATACTTTTGATCTATAAATCCTGAGGTGTTGTACAAGATGGACTTTTTTATGTAGTGCTTTATAATAACGTTTTAAACCATCAGTTGATGCATTTTTCAACGTGATTATCAGATTCCTTGGGACTACTGCACTAGCAAAGGAGAGAGGCAGACTTATTTCTCCATTTGTATCTCTTCCCAGGCAGCTTAAAACACCAGAAACCATCACCAACCATAACCAGATGAATATGCCGTTGTGGCTCATCCCAGCAGCTCACAAGAAAAGCGAACAACTTCATATCAGTAGATCTGTGTCCTTGCAACCTCTGTATGCACTGAGCTATCAACAGCAGGCACAGCCAGTCTACAGACACTAAGTTTTCAGGAGTAAAGTGCACTTTATAAATCAGGTGGATTATTCCTTTGCTATAAATGATACAAGCAATTTGTCAAGCATATAACAAAAGCAAGTCATCTTCGCAAGCATCTCCCAAGCATGTCTTTGGATGAGTGGATAAGGAACATACATCTCCTGGCTACGAACAGGAGATAATCCTCCTGGATACATGGAACAATACCATGGCCTCATGGTAGAGGTAGAGATGGTAGTGGGTGTTTCAGCAAAACACTGAAAGCACACAAGCCTGAAGTGAAAAGTTGCCCTGCTACGGCTGATTCACACCACAAAAGTTACCATATAAGGCCTAATATTGATGTCCACATTCTGCAGGTGGACATCAGGTTCACATCTTTGTTCAGTACATTTTAGCTCCTTCAAACAATATCTTTCTTGATCCTTAATACGTCAGTCACAGACAGAGCTTTCAAGCATTCAGGACTTACGATTTAGATGCCTTTTTTTTTTTTTACATATTAAACTAAAAAGTCGATAATTTACTAGGCTCTAATCTTTCTGGTAATTCTCTTCTGACACCTGTAGCTCAGTTGGAGCTACAGCTACTGCATCTGGTGGGTGAAGGCAGCAAGGGCTCTGTCCTGAGCAAGGGTCAGAGGGAGCTGCTTGTAGAAAGCAGCTTCCCATGAGCTGTGCAAGACAAACGACCTATTCTTTAGACCATATGAACACCATGTGATTTAAAAGGTATGAAGATATTCCCATAAAATTTATGAAAATAGATGGATTTGGCACAGTGCAAAGGTGAGGTCTTGCTCTTATGTCAGGCACGAAGCTATATCTTCAAAAAATCACCTCTGTTTACTAGCCATAAGTCACACAAAAATATTATTTTCTATGAAATAGAAGTATGAAAAGAGGAGAATTCAGAATCGAAATGTAGAAAGCATAAATATTGATCAAAATTATAAAAGATTTGAAATACAGATATTGTTATTGTATTCTATGACACAGCAAATCCCTGCAAACTCCAAATACTGGGTACCTAAATTTGTGCTATATCAGTAGCCACAGACAAAAACGATGAACCATTCTTCTATGTCTACAAAGCATGACAAGTCCCACCTTTGACAAAAGCTTAACAAGAATGATGATGCTTTCTAAATTATTTTAGAAATCTGTCCGAAACCAGCGTCATTGAGACAAACATATTTGATCTTACTGAGATTTTTATTTTACTTTTGGAAAGGATACACATTCCGGATGCAACTTAGAAAAAAGTTTTTGATAAATTTGTTTTAAATCAAGAATATTCAGCACATAACCCTATTAATCAACAAGTAGCCATTAAATCTAGAGAGTTTAAGGTACATTGGAAAAAAAGGTACTATTATCACACTACACCCTCCTTTTAATGCATTAGGTTTTTATTTGCCATTAAAATATATATGTTCTTGAAAATGAAAAAACAAGATTCTTTTCTCTCTTAAAAAAGGAGAAAATGTACACAACCATTCTTATTGCCAGGAGTTGAGTCAGCTACAATATGCTGTCTGTTATACATCAGTAAAGTCCATGAGCCAGGGACTGCAACAAACAGAATCACAAATTGAGTCATGAGAGGGCTGAAGTTGTTTAAGAATCTTTCACTCCAAAAAAAAAAAAAAAAAAAAAATTAAGCCTTCTTCTAATTTCCTGACTCAAGTCATTGCAAACTGTGGCTGGATGGCAGATCTGGTTTGTAAAGCCAGAGTGATTTGTAGATGGATGGCAGATCTGCCTCAACCTCAAATGCATCAGGAAGGAAATTAGGTTAGAAAAATCAATGACTACTAAAAGATGCTAAAATCAAAATAAAACTTTCAGGGGACATGACGCAAAATTCCCAAACTGCCCTATTAAGGAATTTTAGGCTTAGAGTTACCTCTACGTAAACAGCCAGAGAAAAGTCCTGCTTTTCTTTGGCATAGGCAGCAGCAGCAGCAATGCCCACTGGTTATCTAAATAAACCCCGAGCGTGCAATTCCATAAATTCAAATTAAATAAACAAAAGGCAGACCCGATTTTCTCTACTTATCATAATGCAAACCAGCAGTAGCTTTGCAAAGCGCATGTAGATTGTAGCAGCTGAAATCCTGCCACAGTCAAGCTTATTATCTGATCAGTGCCATCCAGGAAAAAAAATAAAAAGAAAATAGAAAAAACCTATCACTCTCATGTGCACATAAGTATCACACCATTGTGGAGAGATGACCAGATATACAACTGCAAAGCTTTCTTTTCTTTTGTAATAGATGCTCTAATATAAATCTGATTAGGAGTACTGTCATTTCTGAAGGGCTGACGTGGCCAACAACCGAGTGAGCCAGACTCTGGCCGCCGAGGCAAAGGAGCAGAACAGAGATCCCTAAACTGAATCAGCTTCTGCTATCACCCAATATTTAGAGAACATCAAGGAGTGGCAAGGACAGGGCTCTGCTCTAACTCAGCTTCTGCTATCAGAGAAGCTGAGAGGAAAAATGGCACGTCCCATGCCAAGGATGCTGGGGTCACATTGAGAATCACTAAGAGCTCAGGCACACAAAACAACTCATAATAATAATGCTTGCAAATGACAATAGAAAGTGCTATCTGCCATATTTCAAATATTGTGTCTATGTTGAGCAATTGCATTTCATTATTTGCAAAACAATGTTTTATAAATGTTTTTAAATGACTGTATACTGAATTTCTATTAAAATATGCTCTAAACTACTGTGTCGAGTGAATGCATTTATTTCCACTTCTAGGAGAACAATGAAGCATGTGTTTTAAGAATGAATGAAAATATTGCACAATATTTAGCAAATTCAAATTAAATGTTGATTTGAAGAGCGTGTGGGAACAAAATGTCATAAAGATCAAAACCTGCTGCTTTTATGAAATACTCCTTCAATAAAAACATGGATTTGCTGTTCTGTGAGCCACACATTTCATCAGTCCTCCGTGCCAGATAACAGCTGTACATTTAACATCACTTGCTTAAAAAATTTCGTCAAGCTTTTGAATTCATTTGGAAGACTTACTGTCTGTTGGTGCACTCCGTGGGTTGAAAGTGATGAGCTAACATGTAAGATTTACGCGTTACATTATATGTTACATGTAATCATTTAATCAGTTTAAATGATGACGCTTTTCCACAGCCTCTACCATAATGATCAACTACAAACCTGTGCCGCTGAGCTCCAAGTGGACCAGGGTGGGGAGAACAGTGACTTGTGCAAACTCCAAATGCTCCCAGCTCCAAACAAAAATGAACAACTCTCACGCGTTTAAGATGTACGAGGGTTAATGTGCTAATTCAGGGGTGGCAAGTCATTCCATCTACCCCACTCCTGATAGAATAGATAATGGAAATATAGACACTACACATTTAATTGAAGTCTCTGATGTAAAAGCTTCTTTGTGTAAGCAAGAGTAGTCCCCACAGGGAAACTAAGTCTTTGGTGAAACATGAGTGACAGAAAACTTTGAGACTCCATTTACATCATGAACAGTTGAAGTAGCAACAGGAAAAATTAGGAAAACCCCGAGGCAACGAAACAGGTTACCTCGGGCTTTGCAACACCTTTTCATTTTGATTTTTTTTGTGCTTTCTTTTATAGAATCATAAAAACAGAGACACACAAGACGACCTGCAAGACATCTCAAGCAGTTACAGGCTCCATTCCTGTGCGCCACCATCAGTGCTGACGGGCTTCTATTCTGGAACTCTTCCACTCATTGAAATTCCACAGCCTACCCAGCCAGTCATTCCCTGCATCCAACTGCCTTGTTTTGACACCACCAGCATTTGCCCCAGTGCCTCATGTCAGCCTTCCTGGCTGCAACGCAACATCACTGCTTCCTGTCCTAGTCACTGAGGACATGGAGAAGAGATTATTCCCTTCCCCCTTTTGCAGCAGCATTTTGTAACATTAAAGACTTACATCTCTTCAGTCGTTTCTTCCCTGGTTCACTTTTCCCTTTGCAAAGCCTACTTTTCTATATCCCTGAGAGTTCTCATCCCTCCTCTTCAGCACCTCCCATTTTACATGCGTGCCTCTCCAACTGCGGTGTCCAAATGAGAGTGCTGCAGCTGAGCCTTGCTTAGCGGTGCAGCGAGGTTATCTACACTTCCGCTCGTGCCCGTTTCACAGTCCCATAACAAACACATTTCCTTAAATTACTCATGACGGTTCTTCCCAGCCCCAGCAAAACTAGCGAGCCTGTATCTGTTAGGCAAAACTAGAGCCACACACAGCTCCTGATCCACTGAAGGCCACGGTCCCTTCCTGCCGGACTCCTTGGCAGCCACTCCTGATTTCGCCGCCACCGCGCATATAGCGCCATGTCCTTACAACCGTCAGACTTCATCCCTCTTCTTCAGACAATTATTCCAATTTGTCAAGACAATTTTGGATTCTAATTCTGTCCTTCAACACATCCACATGCTCTCCCAGCTGTGTCCCTTCTGCAGATTTAATAAGCTGACAGTCTATTCTGTCCTCTAGCTCATTCAGTAAAAACTAAATGAATGCATACAGAGGAAAAAAAGACAAATAAGAAAGGACCCCATTCAACACAGATATTTATTTCATCTCTGGACCACTGATTGATTCTCTGGGTATAGATTTCTCACCCATTTCTGTCCAGTCATGAATTGTTTCTTAAAATTATTTGCTTTAAAAGTCCCTGTAAGCAGGTTCTCCACTGCATTATGCTTATCACACAAGCTGCCAAAAGAAGATCAAATTTCTCCATTTTCTATAGGTTTAACCCAAAGACATCAAAGCTGTTCTGTAAACTGAGCCACGGTGCCCATTTTTCGTTCTAACCTGCCATAAATAACCTAAACCTTCTATATTTGTAAATGCTGGTGCACGGGCTATCCCAGTTACCTGCCAGATTTTATTCTCCTCCCCCGTAGATCCCAGTTTAAAGCCCTACTTTTAGGTGAGGAAGCTCAGGAACACGGGTGTAATTTACCAGCTGAACCAAGGGATGGTGCTCCAACAGAAGAGCAAACGAAACCAAGGATTTCTGATAAAGCACTTTATCACTTCACCTGCTTTTTCACCATCTGCCACTTCTTCCCACTTTATCACACCTGCCATGCAACAGAAAAGCACAGAAACACTCAGAAGCGAGAGAAAATTACAAGAGGTCACAATCTCCTATTACCTGTGTTATAAAAGTGCATGAAAGAGTTACACCAGCACTGCACTATTTACTGCATTTCCATATGTAGTTAATCACTGGAGCAATGTGTGGTTTAGAGTATTCAAATTCATGACATTCTTTTCTGGGAAGAGGAAGAAAAAAAGCATTATATTTATGCAAGCCATATTTTGCAAAATCTGTGTTTTGGTATTTATTAGAAATTCTGCATTGACTAAAGCACAGAGCCATTCCTATATAAGGCACAGGAAAAATTCATTGAGAGTAACTAAAGACAAAACCATTTAGTCCCCACACCACCCACAGGTTCCACCTCCTACCCTGTTTTACTTCCAGAAAGCCTGTGGAGGTGCACACGACAAGCTAAGGAACCAATTTCATCTCCTTTTACTTGTTTTCTTTTTTAGGGAATGATCAAAATGGAATAATTACGTTATTGGTTGCAATGACACTTTCACCTAATTCAGAGACTCCACAGATGGAGCCAAGACTGAACTCAGCCTTTTAATAGAAACTCATGGACAGAAAACCCCATTTTAGGACACTGCAAGCAGAAACTCCTCTTCTTTTCAGAAATTGTGAAGTTCAAGACAGGCGTTCCACCCCCACACATATTTCCAGATCCCCAAAGCATCAAAATAAGCTTATGCGTCATCCTTCAACTCTTGCAACAGAAAAACTTGAAAGCAAATTTCTTGTCTTTCATTGACTTGAATCAAAGATAATCTCCAAGAGCCCCAGCCTCTTTATATTTAGCCTCTGTTAAAAATATAGCAGATAATTTTGTGCAAGTCCATTAGTGCTGTGAGAGACAATCCTCAGGATATGCAAACCATAGGAAAACAAACAGCCCTTGAAAACGAAGACACAGATGCAAGGAAGAACAATAACTCTGCACTAGGCTTAGCCTAAACCCCCACATAGGCACAGCGCTCTCTCTGCTTCCATTTCCACACAAGTTGCAGAGATTTTCACAACATTTTGTTGGCCGCAAGGAACAAATACGAGTTATCAGATGGAGCAAATCAGCCCGTGTCCCTGGCTTCTCCCCTTACTTCAGTCCAGTTTTCTGCTCCGAGTTGCTTAGTTGCCTTTAATTCTTGTGGATTTCCAGCTAACATCACCCAGTCTGTCAGTTTTATAACGCTGTTCCATAACTCATAGCCTGTCTTTAAGGGCTGGAATCTCACGGTGTTGTCAGGAGATCAGCTTGGAGTTCATGGGAAAAAGGAAGAAACCTCACACAAGCGCAGAGGGGAGCTGAAAACACATCCCCGTACAGAGTCAAAAAGGTGCATTAGAATAAACACATTTTCTTAAGCATCCTGTGAGTTATTGGGTATTTTGAGGCTCTAAGTCATTTTTAAACATTTGACATTTTGGGCTACATTTTGCCTGCAGTTTCCTGAGCCTCATTTATAGCTCACCCAGCTCTGTTCTAAAAAGCAGCCTGAATGCAGGTGTGTTTCCTTTCCCCTCCCTCGTCTCCACACTCAACCACTTGGCGTACAATCTTAGGCCATACTTCCACACTCCATCCAGTCCTGCGGAATAGGATGCATTTAATTGAAATCAGAGGGAATGATAACTCTGCTCAGAGCCAAGCAGGGTTCAGTTATGCTCCTGTTCTTTACCATAGGGGAAAAAAAAAAATGGGACCTGACAATTATAAAGAACATCAGGAGACTTCTGCATTGAGAGCACATCCTTGGGCAAATTCCTCATCTCACCTGAGCACAGGGGACAAGTCCAGCCCGGGACAGCCCGGGCAGAATTCCCTCCATCTGCTTTTGCTTTATGACCTTTACAGAGCACTGGTTTGTGTACTACACTATCCAAATTCCAGCTGCTATAACTAGGCAACATTTCTCACATACCTATAGATACAAGGGGGCAAAGGATAAATGAGTGATACCGGAATCCCTTTCTTCATCAGAAATGTTAATAGTCCTCCTCAAAAGTTATACTTTCCAGGAAGATAAGTTTTCACTGTGGAGGGTATAAAATTTTAAGTCTATTAAAGAGGATTTCTAGCAGTTATTGTCAAGCATGAAGCTCCTAAAATGAACACAAAGCTCCTGAACTGTTTTGACAGTTCTAAGGCAAGGTGTTTTTTGGTTCTGTTTTATAATTTCCCTGTAATCACTGACCATAACAGTCATGGCAGTTGCATTCAATCCAAGCGGCTGATCCTGCAAATTCTCTCCTTGGAGGCAGCTGGGGACGTCGAGGGCATCACACGCGCTCCCTGTGCGGGGACGCGCGACCAGCCAAGCTCAGCTTTGCCCAAACATCACCTCCATCACAGGGCCGAGGGACAGCCCTGCAGTGCCACCCTTCACCCTGGCACCTCCCAGCACTAATGGATTCCACGCAGCAATTGCTGAGTCTTCAGACTAAAACCTGCTCAGTGCTTTTCCTTCAGCTCATTCCCTTCTTGCTCCAGGCTCCACTTTCATGCACAACAGGGTAATTTGTGTTTGGAGCTCACTGGCCTTTGCTTTATTACCCATCTCCATAGCACCTGGGTCATTCTTGGTGCCACACAAACACAAGATAATAATGCATAATACCCATTTTCTCTGGGCAAAGGCATGACTCATTCCTCACATCCCAGGTGCAATGGTGAGTCCCTGAACAGCTCAAATCGTGTGGTTTTGGTTAGGTAACTCCATCACAGGCACTTCACTTGAGATATGTTTGTGGGAAGAGTGCTTTTAATTACAGCTTTTAGAAGCATACGCTAGAAGGTTAAATAATAGAGACTGAAAGCAATATTGATTGCTTAAGCAGATGCAAAACATCCATTTGTGAATGTGAAAGTCATCTTTGCTGCACATTATTACACTCGTACATTCAGGTGCTTTTGCACATTCCATCTAAAGCTCCTTCCTTGGTATCATCCATCAGCAAATTTCCTGCTGAAATTCTGTAACTGTTAAGATCAGTTAAAAAACTACTAACATGGCTACATTATGGATGGAGTTTACATGTATTTTCCTCACATAGACTGATAACCCACTATTTTGTTGGTTTGATTTTTTTTTTTTTTTTAAATAGCAAAACAGACAGGGATGGTAAAAGAAAGCAAAAAACCAGAACAAACCACTTTCACATGGTGAAAGCAGCAACTCCAATGCAGAGGAGTAGAGCAGCACTGCTAGAGAGCTGCAAGGAGATCAGAAATGAGCTAGAGCATCACATATGGCCCACAGTTGTCTCTTTAGAAAGCAGACATATTTTACTGGTCCATCTTTAAATTTTACCATAAGCAGACAGTCTGTGCTGAAATTTTATCCAAGTCTTAACCATGCTTAATCACAGGTTAGGGTTTTTATTCTTTAGCAAGTTCTGAGGTTTGGTAAGATACAGACCATCAAGTCAAAGACAAGAAGATATCAGCTCCACTTCATTTGACTTGAAAACATTTCATTTAGATGCCATCACTTTGATATTTTACTGCAAAAATAATCAAGAACTAAAAGAAGCCTTAAACATTTATGCCCCATAAGAGAGAACAGGTCAAATAAGACTGTGCCATCCCAGTAAGTTCTCTAACCTATAATTAAAATTTTACCAGAAAGGGCAAAGGTAGCCTTTTTTGGTTCTTAAAAATTTATACAATTGGCACACTTTTACTAAACCTAAACCATCTTTTCTTAAAATTTAGGCAATTATTCCATTTTTCTTAACCTTTTATTTCCTGGAAATGAATAAGTCTTCTTCCTCCAGCCTTTCTTTTCAGGATTAAACAAATATCCTAACTCTAACTTTCTAAGCATTTTATATCTTAGTCTTGTGTGCCTTTTTATATTCATATAGTATGAAGACTAAAATGACAGCATTAAAATTAAATGATTCAAACTTGCTGAAACAAGTTATTTTCATAACACCTCCAGTCCAAGCTTGCACTCTTTTCTGCCATGTCATAAAGCACATATTTAAGAGACCCTCCCTCTCAGTGGGTTTGTTCACAAAAAAAGGAAAAGAAACTACAGAATTTTAGACCATTTGGCTTAACTTCTATACGCAATGAAAATCTAGAATGTAAAAATCAAAATACTTCTAAGTGCTTGCATGGTAGCAAGGAGATTAACAGCAGCTCCCTTGCACTTGTCGAACAAATGTCAAACCAGTCCAGTTCCCTCTCAAGACAGGGTGTGGGAGTAAGGAAGAAGGAGTAAGTGTCATGTACCTTTTCTTCAGCAGAGCGTTTGACACAGCGTTTCATGGCATTCTCATAGCAAAGCTTGAGAAACAGCATGCAAGTGAAATTACTATCAGATTGATGCAAAATTAACCAGCTAAGTGACACAGGGCTGAGAGGGAGGGTAGGTATGTTGACAAGCGGGATTCGAATCTGAAGGAAACTTGACAAATTGAGGGAATCATTTTAAAAATAGGACAGAGTTCAGAAGTGACAAGTAGAAGCTTCTGCACTGACAAGCAGGCAAAAAGCACCACGAAGGGGACATTAGCATGTATGGGGACAGGCAAAGCCTGCAAGACCTCCCAGCCTGACACAGGTAATAGCTGCTTGGCTAAACTATTTGCACAGAATCTCAACATTTTTAAGACTCTGAAGACATTTTATTAAAAAAAAAAAAAAAAAGATATGTCCTTTCCTTTTGTACCTTCACTAGCAGCTCTGGTAGGATAAATCTCTTCAACAACCAGGAAGAGAAACCTGGTCCTAGTGTCCTTCAGTCACTTGAAAAAGGCATCACTCGTATGTGCAACTTGAACCCTTTCAATACAGATTCACATGCCCTGATCTTCATGATCACTATGAAGTGCAGTGTGATAAAATGTTGATCACACTGCTAATAAAACAAGATTAATGCGTTATTTGTCTAAGCTGCTCAGAATCTGACCAAGGAAATTTAATTCTGTGACACGGAGTAATTCCAGTCAAAAAGGTGCCCTGTTTGGCAGTAGAATTATGTATGCAAGGTGGGAATGAAAGCTAATAACTAGCATCAGGATAGAGGGAAAAAGAGTTAACATTCCAGTTTTGCTTGGACAGACTATGCAGCACCTTTGACCTTTTGTAGAGTGAACTGATTTCAGTGGAAAAAAAAGCACTGAAAAAATTAGTTTAGGTCAGAGTCTTAGCTCATTTTTTTCTTCCCTCATTTGCCATATTTCACCCACCCTTTTAGAGCTGATCTTTTCAAGCAGGTCAGATGAAGCATATTTGTTGCTCTGAAGTTCTTGTGGGCTGATCCAACCTGACCCCAAATCAGCAATTCTGAGTCACTGGCTTTGCAATCTTTTTGAATCTATGTTGTGGAGCCAGCTCCATCCAAACTGGCACAAAGCACTAGAAACTAGGACTCCGAACTCCGTGGGTTGAACATCTGTTCTCTCCTGCACCAAAGAGGGCTCCCCAAAGGCTGGAGAAGGCATCTGTTTTGGGGGATGGCCTTCAGGAAAGCATCTCTGAATTCAATCTTAAATAATTAAAGATTGACTTGGTCTAAAATGTGAATGATACTCAGCAGCCCTACAGTTATGTTCAGCTGCTGAACAAAGCCGCCTGTCAGTGACAGTTGTCTTAACCTATCCCATCTGAAGGAAGACTTTGAACAGAACAAAAACAAGAAAAAATCCTATACTGCATTATTTCATCTGGCAGGCTCTGGAGTTTTAATGCTTCTTGGTGTCATACATTTAATTGAATAGAATTCAGTGATGGAAAAGATGCAATATCTTGTAAACTGTGTTGACATTTTGCAGTTGGTGGGGAGGATACCTTCAATAAAACAGGATTCTAGCACTAGAAATCAATAGGCTAACGTGTGTGAGTGGAATAAAAATTTGCTATTGTGAATTTTCACACAAGTCCCTCCGTTTTCTGGTGGAACTGGAAGCGGGACCGTTATTCCGAGCACGACAGTGTCCTGCTGCAACCTCCTCCACCACATGGCCTGGAGGCAGCCTATGCCTTGCCTGGAGCTTGCACACACGCAGGCTGCTCCACCAAGAGCAAATGAATGTCGGACCTCACCGAGGCAGAGCAGCAACATTTTGTAGGAAAGAATACAAATACCAAAAAAAGGTTAATTGTGTCCAAAAACATTTCAAGACTTAACACAAGAATACAGAGTAAACCACTCATCACAGGAAGATTTTTATGCTGTGACAAATGGCCTTGCTGTCCCCAGCAGGGCAGCGGGGGGAACGGCAACCCCAGAGCACGGCCACCGTCCCCGCCGCGAGGACGGGCTCTGTGCCTGGCACACGTCACGTACACGTGCTGACGAGGGACAAGGGGTGACAATTTCATGGCTCTGCAAATAGCCCCCGGGTCCAGCCTGTCAGCAGCGCAGACAGCAGCAGCATCCTGGCCTCGCGGCTGCTGCAAGACACTTGCCAGTGGAGCAGATGTTCCTACCGCACTAAGGTTAGAGAAGCACTAAATAAGAAATATAAAAAAAGCTCATGGCAGACGGAAAACGGGGGAATAAAGATTTCCGACCACCTTACCGAGGCCGTCCAAGTTGGAGGCTGCCCACGCCATAAGGGATAACGCAGCAAGGAAAAGCCAGCTTGCACGTATAAAACATCACCAGTTATAATGGTTTCCTCTTAAAACTGTCTGGAGGGGTTAATTTAATCATTTTAGTATTTCACAAGGATGTTAAAGTTAATAAAAGGAGCAGTAAAATGTCCTGGTGGTTATTCTATAAAACAGGCTACAGCCAACATTGTTCCACTTCCCCTTCTTGAAAAAGCATTTTAGTAAAATAATAACCTCAATAGAAATAATCCCATCTCTCTTGCTGACCTGTGCAAGACAGAACCATCTCCCTTGGTATTTTAATATTTCTGATATGACACAGGCTGGATTTGTGAAGAAATCCCTCTCAGTTGGTACTCCTTTCAAGGCTGGGTTATATCAGAAGTGTCATAGCTGGCTCCATTGAGACAAAACAATGTCCAACAAAGCAATGGTTCCAGCTATTTAAAAAAAATAAGCTCAACTCTCCACATCATAACAAGTGCAGAGTTTGCAAGTATGGAAAACACAAAGGTTGGACCACAAAATTGGCGAGACCTTCCCCTACTAAAAAATGTGCAAGCATCTGAATTTGGGCCATAGTAATCTACTCTTCTACAATGAATAACTTTTGAAAATCACATTTTGTCTCTTTTTTTTTAATACATAATGTGAGACAGCCTACTGTGGAATAGGGAGAGGCAACAAATGGGGAAATTCAGACTGGAGATGATTTTCCCTAAGCTTTCAGCTCTCCCCACACCCTGTCCATCAGAGCAGACTTCCCGTTGACTTCAGCAAACGTCCCCACTGCTGGTGCCTTTCCTGAAAGTGAACGGCCGTTGCCAACAAAGGAAAGGGATTTCCCTAGGGGTAAACTTTTCCTCAGGTTCACTGGAAACCTTGCACCTTAAGCTTGCTTGTATACCATGTAACAACTGAACAGTGCGCATTGTAAATGCCATAGTGCTTTTATTACCAAAAGTGGTTATAAGACATAAAAAGGGTTATCTGCTTTTCTTTGGAATGCAGCTAATACCTACACAACAGTATTGTGCCTCTTCTGTTGAAAATGCCCTCTCTTTAAAGCATGTTAAAATGAGAAATTGTGAACATCACCTACTCAAGCACTAGCCATGCCCCACTGTCACACACTGTTATCCAGCCTGCATCACTTCAGACACCTTAAGTTTAATATCTGCTGTTTCTAAAGGACACACCACTTAGCAATAACACTCCACTGAGTCAGGTTCTTGTGCCAGTTATTGCTGCAGCAACCCTCGCTGCTGGAAACTGCTGTCCTGGGCTGTTACCAGCTCAGCTGAAACCTCCACCAAACGCTCCGCAGGACTCAGCAAAATCCGACCATTTTCCCTAGATGTAGGCTCAAGAATGAACGCTTGGCAGCTGAGAATTGCTCTCTCATTCCTTTAAAAACAAGCCAATATCAAAGTCTCCCCCCTATATCCACCATAAACTGTGGTTACTTCTGGTCTTTTAAAGAAAACTGGGTAGATTTGAAAACACCTCACATATCCCTTATCCCATTCTTACCAAATATCTTAGCTCCCCAAAGATCTGTCAAATGGTTCTTCGAGAATATTTTTTTTTCCTGAAGCCAAATTTACCTCAGGGATTAGAGTTTTCTGTCAACACATTATATAATTTGTTTTCAGAACTGTCCTATTCAAGGGCAGAACCAGAGCATATGTTGCAGCATACCTCCCCCATGTACTGCTTCCAGGGCTCCTTCCAGTTGGTGGTTGTCACAGAGATTAATTTAGCAAGTATAGAGTAAAAATCTGGATAAAATAAGATTTTACTGGACTTGGGCCAAATCACTAGCTATGGCATTGCATCACCTGTATTCAGTAACTAACGTATACTTCACAATCAGTCTGATTTTCTCTCAATTCCAGAATTGAGAGAGGCAAATCCTTCCACCGTTTTTGGATGCCAAGTACCTGGGGTCTGCCTGATTTGGGCTCCACATACCAGGAAGCAGCACTATCCTTAGAACAAAAATTACTACTCTGGATGTTTATTTAAAAGGTGAATAAAAAAATAAAGTTGTACTTTTTTCTTACATCCTATCAAGAGAGTGCACTTGTTTTCAATAATAAATGGACTTAGCATAAATAACTTGACATTCAGATGACTATACACAAAAAAAACATGAAAACCCATGGCTTTGTTTTTCATTACAACCTGCCATTTGAAGGCAAAAGTCTATAATAAGCACTTCTCTTGAGGCCCTCAGTCGCCTGAGAGCACCAGATCAGGCCTTCCCTTGTAATTACCTATCCACATATCCAAGTGCACTCCAGTTCCTATCACTGCCCAGTGGCATCAGAGCATTTGCCCATTTCAACGCCGGATGCTGGGTTTGAGCATCCCCACCCAACGAGCGTGTCCTCGTTGGCCAACATCCCTTCCATGTAACCATGCCACAAGCATCCTGTCCTGCACATGCCTGTTAGTCCAACACCTTGTCCAAGTCAAGGTGCACATCAGCTTATCATGATTACCAGCTTCTACATTACTAGAGATTATACCTAACTATAAATAATCTAATTACACCTTATCAGCTACCTATTTCCATTCCCTCCTCAAGGTTTCCGCCACATCAGCATGCAGCGCTGACCACCTATGTCCCCTTGTTCTTAAGGAAGGCATCAATTTCTTTGATGCCTTATACAAAAGCAAAACGGCCAGATGACTGCTGTCCTTGCAGCCCCATGGAGGGGTAGAAGCCTCCATTACTTTCAACTCTTTAGGGCCCGGGGGTTATCTTGTTTTTACCCTCTTCACTGCCTCTCTCCCCCCGAAGTCTGAATTTTGTTTTGAATCCAAAGAAAAAACACCTGTGAAACCCCAGGGTTTTTGTTCACTTCATCAACAAAAATAAGCTATATTCATTCATGCTTTAAATTTTAAAGAAAAAGATTTGATGACTCCTTCCTTTGCTACTAACTGGGAAACTTAAATTAATTTCCACAAAGTTCTCTACTTTCTTATTAGATCTAGGAGAGTTCTCACATATCTTAATTTAAATACATTGTAATAAAGACCATTGCTACCATCTCCTTCAGAAGACTCTTCAATAATGCATTGAAGCTCCTGCTGCTTCAGAAGGCTCTTGGTTTTCTCCCCTCATTTATGCACCCATTCCCGCTCCCACAGCACTATTCCCTACTGATTCTTTATTCCCAGCGCTGCTTTGGGACCCCAAGGTGTCTGGCTGGCTTTGGAGCTGCTAATGAGCACTAAATCTGGGTAGTTATAAGGCGTCTCTATTTCCTTCTCTTATATCTCCTCAAGGGCGATTCTGATCAGAATGAATTAATGAATAATGATTCATCACAACACGACTGCCTCTCAAGGGGAAGACTCAATACAACCAAATCGTGTCAGCTATTTTCATGTTAAATTCTAACATGGAAATATTTAACATCTCTTATTGTCATGTTATTGAGTAGCTTTTTGGTCACAGCTTATCATTTGCTGTGACCTCTAGTACCCTAGAGCCGGTTAGGAGTCCAATCATACTCCTAGCTCGCCTTAGTACCACCCTGCACCATCCTTCTCTTTCTAAAATCATTTTTAGCACCTGATAAGACAAGTTCTGTTTTGTTTTTTAAATTAGCATTATTGCTTTTTGCGCAGAACAGCAATATCTCTTTTACTGCCATTCCTTTTTAATCTTTTATTTTCCGACTTGGAGGGGCTACAGCTCTGAGGCTTACTTTGACATCTGGGTGGAAAGGGTTATTTCATGCTTTGCTTTAAATACAATTATTAAGTGCAGTTACATTAGAAGTTTTGCATCTTCTGGGATTTTAATATATTCTCTTCATTTTTGCCAGTTGTCTTTTGGACTCTGTTTAAACCTGCAGAATTATACATGGGCTACTGATACGCTCATCAAGCCCAGAATTCCCAAGACCCTGGAGAGCACTGAAATAACCAACTCCTGCTGGGAAACTCAAGGCGATTCCATGAAAGCAGTGTGGAAACAAGGCATCCCAAAGATGCAGTTACCAATGCGGGCTTGTTTGTATTACACTGAGAAGTCTTCTCTTTTCCTCTGCCATCATGTATTTTCAATAGTGAGATTACGATGGGACATTTAAAACAGCAAGAGGAAGGAAAGTGCAAGGGAATTACGGAAAGTGGTTCTGCCACGCAGGAGCATGGATGGAAAAAAAGGCAGGGTGTAGTAAGACTACATCTTTGATAGGATAGGGTATTGAAAACGCCACTGCTCTTACTTGCTGCTTACACAAATGCAAAAATCATAAAGCACAGAGTCAATAGTTCATTTCTTGATCATTTCAGTCGTGCTACACAAATGGACAAGCTCAAAAGTCAGAAGCCACTTTTCCAACTGGAAAGCGCCCCAAAACAACGAACAAAAAGCCAAACGAAAGAGCAGATTACTAGTAGGAAAGATTTCCTAAAAGATTAAAATATCAGCACTGTGAACAGCATAGCTAGTCACAGCTGCTGACAGGAGGACACTGGTGTGTTGGAGAGACATAGGCGTAAGTAGCCATCAAATTACAGCTCTTTTTTAAATCCTTTTCCTAGGGTCTTTGCTTCCTATTTCGAATTGCTTAACTTTCCAGTCACTTATTTTGAAAGTTCAGAGTTTATGCACAGGAGCCTGATGACTTGGAGCAGATCAAGTTTTTTTGTCACATATATAAACTCCACTAGAGAACGAGAATTGCAGTGACATAAATGTGACATACATGACAAGTTGGATCAAGATAAAAATAGCTGAATATCTTTAAAAATATTCGGCAGAGCTAAGTAGGTCATCTAAGGCATTTAAAACTAAGCAAACAAGCTAAAGACCAAATTAGCAGGGGGGAAAAGTAACTGACTTCTTACGTCCTCTTTTTCATCTGTAGCACTTCTAATTCAGCAGTTCCCACAAAAATAAATTATTAAAATGGGCTGGCCTATCCCTTATCACAGTTATAGTTATTTTATGGTACCGTGTTTTTGTTGAACTACTCTAAGTACTTAAAAAAAACTAGAACAGTAGTGCTGTAATTCACAGTACTGTGGCTTGATTCAGCCCAAGACAGAGCACACAAAGGGAAAAATTCAAAATGGATCTGAGTAAGAGCAAACAGCAACTCTTGGTTATCTTTACATTGGATTTCAAAACGGTAGGAATATAACACATATCCTATGATATAGATGTTTCTACACGATAGGGTCACCCAAGGATACACATATTTTAGAGTCCTGTAGTTTAAAAATACACAGATTTTATGAGCAAATACATTAAATTAAAGCATTCTTGATTTTTTCACTGCTTAAATCTATCAGAAAGACTTCTGAGTGTATAGCAGTACCTTACTCAACACAACACCTTGGTTATTAATATTATCTTTATCTAACATTCACCAGCATCTCACATTCATTGCTTTAGAAAGAATTCTAAATACAGATTATGGAGTTCCTGCCTCGTAATAGTTTCTGCCTAATGCCCTTGTACTGCAGGGAATTTCATTAGCATGTGCCCTGATCTTGTCCTCCAAACCCTCATTGCTTTAGACAAGCATGGATTTAATTGAGAGAAGACCAAGCTGTGACTGTGGCTCAGGTGTGAAGGCTGTTTCCCTCAGCAAATTAAATCCAACGTAATGACTGAGCTTTCTTTTCCTTACTCTTTGCTTATGAGAGATTTAATGCTGCATATTAATTATTATGCTGGGCTGTCTTACTAGGATGTTGTTTTTCCCATCATTTTGGGCAAGATTGATGCAGAGATAAAACTGACTGTTTAATGTACTGTGAGGATGATTAACACCTTGAGGATGGATCACAAGGTTATTAGAAGTCACCAGTTTTTATGACTCACTTGGAAACACAAAGCGCTGGCCCCGGGGAGCTACACGGGCTGTGTCCGATGGCCAAGGGTTCTGCAGAAAGGTCTCACTCGACCTTCCTGCCTCCTCTGCCCTGGGGGCACAAATGCCACCTGCAAAGCCCCTCTATCACCTGTACATTTGTCCAGACACGCACATACTCCAAAACACTTGTGTCCAAGGTGGTGGCCCTGCATTTCTCCCTCGCAATCAGCCGGAGCAATATCACCCTTTTCTGCTGGGAATATAAGTAGTTGCTCTACCTAGAGCAAATCCTGTTCATCACCATCAAGCTTATGGGCACATACATTTCTCTCCATAATGCTTTTCCATCAGAGATCAAGAAGGAGCCAGCAGCAAAATCACCAAAAAAGAAATGAATACATATCATTGACTCGCTATGCTGTGAGCTTCCACTCACTTTCCAAGGGATCAGCCAGTGCCATCGGAGCATAAAGATCAGCGAGCGAGCCCCTGTGCTGTGTAAACTGAGCCTTTTACCCCCATGGATTGGGCCCAAACATTATTTATCCTGCATTCTAAGTTCTTTAGGCTTAAGAATGTTAAGCACGTCATAATGCACATGCATGGTCAAACAGTTGGGACCATCTACTGACAAAATTAAAGGAATTATAATCTTGCAAACTAAAATGAGGTTGTGTTGCTGCTCCAGAATCCTGTATTCAATTAGAAGCATTTCAATCAAAACAGAAAGACGCTGATAATGCAGCTGAGCACAGCAAACACTGAACAAAATATCACGTCTTCTCTCCTGAATCTAACGCTCACAGGTACATATAGGCTCTGTGCTTTTAAATGCTCGAATTGATACCCTTCTGCATATGATTAAACTTATTTATAAACTAAACTCAGTTGCAGAGATTTATCTTTTCTTCCAAAATGGTCTATAGTTCCTCCCCATTTCTAGGGCATGCTTTCTCCAGTGGTTTCTGATTCAGCTCTTCAGGAGAAAAGAAATGCTAGCCATGGGGTATTTTAAAAAAGAAAAAAGTGTTTCAACCTTTGATTTGCCACATTTTTTTCTTATGCAAAGAAAAAAAAAGTGTCTGTAAACACCACATGACACTGCTTACAGTAGGAACCAGGTCATTAGCAGACAGTACCAGATAACCTTCAAGCTCAACTAAAACTCCAGCACCACATAAGAGCAGCAGCCACACTAGTTCCCACTGCTTTCAAAAGGAGCCAGGCCAATTTACCTTAGGTGAAAGCCGAGCCTCTGCTCAAGGGGTGCTGCTGTATGAACCCCTCGAGGGGGAGCAGCACCCCTGCCCACCATCCCCACCGGCCACGTGAGCCCCACGTCCTGCTCCCGAGGCAGCTGCGTGTCCGCAGCTGGGCACCCCCATCACTCAGCTCCTGCTTTCACCAAACTGCAGCCTCGGCAGTGGTGCTGGCAGCTTTTTAAACCATTTCCGAATGTTATTTTACACGCCTCCCACATCTCTGCACACCATATATACGATACCCTTAGTGTTCTTCACCCTCAAGTTACTTCCCCGTTCGAAGCCTCTCTAGCACTGCAATGAGGTATTTTGTCTGCAAATAATAGAAATTGCAAAGCAAAAGATCAGATACTTCCTCTTTCAGATTTCCTGAAAAGCCCCAAATGACTCAACTGAAGGACAGAGGGAAAACTAAAGACAAGGAAAGCAAAAAAGCCTGTTGAATCAATAATAGACTATTTCGCTCAGAAGTGCTCTGAGGAGACCACCCCTGGGTCACGAGGCTGGGCAGGTTTTTGAACATCCTTCTCTTTGGAGAATTTAGCCTTTTGGCTCTTTCTGCTCAGTATAAAAGTCATCTAGCTGCCAAGACTGTAAGCTGGTATCTCAATCAATATCTGCTTTAAATATTTCTGGCAGGCACTCTCCTCTGGTTGACAAAAAACTAATAATTTTTTTTTTTTGTGCTGATTTCAGCCAAAGTTCTCTTGCTGTTGAATGTAGGGAAAAATAGTTATGGAAGGCAAATATTCTGGTCTGAGACTTCCTCTCTAAAAAAGTTTAAAGTGTTTTATACCACCTTGCAATATGACATGAACCAAGAACAACCTACCCTTTCTTTCATTATTGCCACCAAGAATTAACAGATTTTCCAATTCAATGTCATATTCTATTTACATATAAAACTTCTAGACTATGCTATGATACCTAAGAATAACATCTTCTATAGAGTTAGAAAAATTATTGACAATCCAAGACAGACAAATTAGACATTGTTACACGTGTAATTATTAGGGGAAACATAGGCCAGCATAATGCTGTATGTTGGCTGACTTAAACAAGCACAGATCTGACCTGTTGCTTTCCAGACTGGTTGGACACCTCTATTTATAAAAAGGAAAGGATGTACCCCAAGATTCCCACAAGTAGTCAAGGAATGAGTTGATGAAATTCCCCGAGCTCAGTGCCTGGAAAGGAGGACTCACCAGCTTCTCATTAATGCCTGGGAAAGCCGTGTCATGCACCACAATTGTATTTCTATTCAAAATATTTTGATGTTATAACATGTATTTTTTTTCAAACTCTTATCTGTAGGTACCTGGAAAGCTTTAGTGTCCAATCCAGAAAAGCAATAACATGGGTTATGAGAGACCTAAGATGTTCAGTGAGAGCCAAGGACGCACTTAAAGCCCAGCATATATCTCCTCAGATCGCAGCCCTCCTTTACATTTGCGCTTCACAGATGAAGTCTCCCATTCACAACATTTTCATCCAACCCTGTAGACACGAGTTAAAGTAAGCAGTCCTGTATGATCTACAGCAATACCTAAGCCCTAGGCTGGCCTGCATTGCTCACTGCACCCCATGCTGCCCTATGTCAGGTGGTGGCTGCTCCGGGCTGGCCAAGAGCCACACGATGACTTAGGCTCCCAGGCAGTTGCTCTTTTCTCCTCTGTTGTTATAGCCCTGGTTTTATTTCTCTTAAGTGTTGCTCCCAAGCCTTTGTCTATTGCTCAGATCCATAACATTTTTACAACCAAAGGGATGCTGGTTGGAAAAAAATCATCCCACAGGAAGCTTTGACATCCTGACTCTGGCTTCAACTCCTGATTCTTCTTGTTGCCCAGTTGGTAAGAAGAGTGACATTTCCCCTGCGCTGGTGAGAACGTTTTAAGGTGTTTCGGACACGGGCCTGCACTCCTCTCCGCAGAGCAGGGCTGCCATCCCCACCAGCCAAGGACAGCGCTGCCATGGTCTGGGCTTGATCAGAGAGACCTCATGCAGCAGCCACCCCAGGGCAGAGGAACCGGCCTGGAGCAGCCTGTCCTGCTGCCGTGCAGCTGCTCTTGGGGGGTGCGAGCTGAGGCCAGACTGCCCAGGGCCACGCTCCCAGCTGAGACCTGGCCTATGCTTCCCCACCACCACCATTATGCTCTCGCTGCTCTTTTTCCCCGTGTCTCGCTGATTTTTAATGCAGTGTGCCTTGTTAAAGTTTGTTTTCCACTCTGACTGCACCCATATGGGCCATTTTGCCAAATTAAAATGACACTAGAAAGCTTCTGGTTCTCTGCTTAGACTACCCCAACCTAGACTGCAGGTGGCCAGTCCACATTCATGAAGAAAACATAAGAAAACATATGAACATCTTCTGCAAGTGAGCTTAGACTGATTCAGTCACATGTCTCCACCTGTGCCAAAGTGAGAGAAGATACATTCACGATCCTTCCTGATGCTGAAGCACTTAAGAAAAACACATGCACGGCCCCTAATGACCCTGACTGCTAATTCTGAATGAGATGTCCCCGGTGCTGCTGCAGGTGCTCCTGCATCTCCTTACCCAACAAGCCACTCCCCAGGGAGGGAAGAGCTGCAGACTGTCACAGCAGAAAGCCCCACGCAGGATCACTGACAGCAAGGGTGGAACACGCTCCCCCAGGAGTGCTCCAGCAGTGTCAAATGGTTAAGCTGAAATTTAACTTCATTGAGAGACTTTTGTACACTAGAAGGAACGGCTGTTTTATTTTTAGCCCATTAAAATAACACTACAAGCGATACAAAACATGCTATAAAATGCTATAGCAGGTGTTTGCAACTTGGTTGTAACCACTTTGAAATAAAAGGCTGGGAGTGCAAGATGAAGCCAAGAAGACTTCAAGGTGATATCCTTGAAAAGGAGGTTCAGCATTACTGGACAGCATGATTATGCATTCTATAAGTGCTTTGAGGGATACTGAAGCCTGAAGCTATACACATGGCAAGGCATATAGAAAGCATATGCTGCATGTCTGGAGCAGAGCACTGTGGCCAGCAAGGTACTTCTTGGGAGTAGATGCTCACAGCTCCTAACCTGACTATAAATGAAGCCAAGGGTCGTTTCTCACTCACCAGAAATGTTTATTTCTGTTTCAATCATTTTTCCCCCTCATCCCTCACTTCTCTTTCTGAAATGACCTCCCATGGTTATTCTTCATTCACTGGCTGCACAGTTGAGGTAACCAGACATTAAAAGCTACTTTAAAGAAGTCTCCAAAGTAACCAGCCTTTCCTACTCCTATGTGTTAACTGAAGTTAACACTGAACAATGTTTACAAAGGTCATTGCACACATCCAAAGCTCCGTAACCTCTGACAGGAAAATGTTCAAGTGGCAGCAGTACTAGGTATATTAATAAACTATACCAAAAACACTCTCTAGCCACTCTTTGTTTAAGGAGATATATGAACTTTGAAATAATGAATGAGAGCAGAATACCTCTAAGTAGGGGACTACAGAAATGGGTAACAATTTCTATTTTCCTGCCTACAATTATTTATAATTCACACATGACCTGGGCCTTCCACGAGCCACACAGGAGCTCTGCATGGTTGATGGAGGTGAGGGCTGTGCATTACACACCACGTGAGAGGAGAAGGGGAGCTTTAAAAAAGGCCCTATATACTCCTCAACTCTGCTGGCTGGCAGGCTCTCACTGCTTAAGCCAGGTGACAATCTCTGATTCTCAGGAGTTAAGAGGAATGAATAATTACTTACCAGACAAATGCCACATTTTCCCTTCTCCAGATATTTAAACATCCACTTTTTATGATATTCCCTAGGTTAATGAATATCCACAAAGTGTGATGATTTTAATGCACATCTGTGTGAAGAGGATGGTATTTTCCATGACACTAAATCCAGCGCAGCCAAAGCAGCTATGCCAGCAGAGGACTCAACAGCATTTAACCCACTGCAGATCACAGGACAGCAGGATTTTCACCTTCCTGGGGCAGCCCCAGCAACAGGCTGCAAAAGGGCACGGGGTGTCGACGTCACAAACGTACAGCTCGAGCTACAGAGACATGTATTACATTTAACATTTTAGACAACAATGTTTGTAACCACGCTAAGTTCTATTTCATACTTGGAGAAGCCAAAGATACTGTTATATTTGAGTGAAGTGCCCGAGTAGCTAGCATAGCCATCAGCTCTCCACGCAGATAATTCAGCATGCTGCATTTAAGGATCTCCCAAGAGCTGGTGATTTTGTCAGGCCACTTCCTAATAGGCCCTGTGAAATATCACAGCCCTCATGTGGAGCAAATGGGCTGGAAAGGAGAAGCTATTAATGGTTGCCAGACTCCGCTAGGAAGCGCATACTGCAAGGCATTAATGTTGCCTGCACTCTCAACTCATAGGGACACCCCTATGCAAGCTCAGGGCATCGCTGGGTATTCCCAGAGCCCCCAGGAGTCATCCGTGCCAACACCAAAGGCAAATCAACATGGCAATTAAGCTACCCCAGAACTAGACACCACATTCATGTACAAGATCAAATGGGATCTACTTTGAGATACATTCCTACATGGCAATACCCTGGTGCAAATGGCCTACTAAGTTTGAAACTGCATCAAGGATTTTCACCTTGTGTTGTTCTGTATGGCATAGACTCAACCATCATTCAGGGCAAGGATCAATGAAAGGGACCCTATCATCTTTTCGCACCAGAAGCTATAGCAAAGTCAGCAGCAGATTGCTATTGCTGTACTACAAAAGCAAATTCACAACATTGCCTATTAATGTTTCCTGCACAGAGCACCTTCATTTTGAAGAACAGCACATAGTTCTAGGGATACGCAACATAAATTATAAAGTCTCACCGACTTTTAAAGAATACTTTGCTCATATAGCTATATTTACAGCTGCCAATCTACAGAAATATCCCGAGTCCACTGGTTATTTCACTGGAAAACCCAAGCCTTAGGTGCATGTCTGGAGATGACAGGGCAGGTCTCAGTACCATTTGAAGCATCTGCTTCCCATTTTTTACAGGAACATTGCTGTCAAAGTCTCAAGGAAAGCAAACACGTCAGCAGATGAAAGGAAGGGTCCGTACTTGCTGTCACACACCGTCCCTGCTCCACAGTCGCTGCCGCGCTTGTCCCATGTCTAGCTCCGGGGTTGCTCCTGTCAATAGCTGGGACAACGCTGCAGCAAAGGAGCACGTTTCGGTGCCGCGTTACAGGATATGTCATCGTGTACTTGGTTCACTCCTCCACTAATGTCTCCGGAGAGAGCAGTAAGAACTCGAGGATTAAACGGTGCTCACTCCCACTCTGCTGTTAAGGACGCTTTAAGCTGTAGCTCCGAGACAGGCTGCTGGTTGCTGCCGCCGTGCTCGCGGGGGCGAGGAGCCTCCCGCAGGCTGGCGCTGCCCGGCTCCCGCGCCAGCTGCTCCCGCACACGCTGCCCTGCTCGCCTTCCAACTTCAACGGGACCCCTCCGTCCACAGAGACTCCAAGGAGTCTGAACTTGAAGGCTAGATTATTCCCTGCCAAGCCACAGCATCATCTCAGACACAAATGCCTGTGCAGGAGCTGCTCCTGGGGAGAGCAGTTATACCTTAATTCCAATTTCTTCAATTAGGAAGAGCTCAGCTCAGGAGCAGCTTACTTCCCAGGAAGGTTCTGAGCACATCCCTGAGCTGGATGTCCCCACTAGCATCATGCGAGCTGGGCTGAGGAACAACCTCGTTGCCCCTGGCAGAGCCAAGGGACCAAACCTACCACATGCAGGAAGACTTGACCAACCCATGCCAGGCACTTGCTCATATGGGCAAGAACAACAAATAACCCCCAGCCCCATGTCTCGGTCAGCCCAGGGGCTCCCACTCCACGAGCTGCATCACCTCACTCCATAAAGAGCCTCCAAAAGGGCCAGACACTGACCCCAGCCACCAGATCCAAGAGGAAGCATCCCGAAAGTATTTATCCTGGGCCAGATCTCTGGTCCTATGCTTCTCAGCCTCCTTTGAAAGAGTCTCTCATGTTTCATTTACGAGGCGATGGAGTTGGTGTAACAGGCCTGCTACACCAGCGCTAGCAGTAGCAGGAGCCTCGGCTCCTTAAGCCAGCTACAATCAGCATAAAAGCACTTTTTTTAAAAAATCTTGTTATAATGCTTTCAAGTTACCTTAAAACACTGACTGGCATGACACAAGTGTCTAAAGTTACCATAATTGTTACTATAAAAATGCTAAGAGATATTACTACTCTCTCATCATGTCTTTTTTTTTCCAGATTAGATGAGAAGCTTCAGACAGTGTTACAGAAAAAAAAAGAGACAACAAACAACTGTAAAGTGACAAAAATTGTCAATGTCTTTAAGAATTAGCAGCTCCCACTTATTCATTTCTCTGAAGTTCTTAAGTATCTCAGTACCAAACAGAAGAAATAAGTGCTTGGCAAATATAGTCTATGTCCCAGGACTGCAAGGGCCTGATCTGCAACCCAATGAATCACCTTATCCTCTCTGGTGCCCAATCTAAAGCCATAATCATCTCACTGACTTCAATGGTGTTACTGTACATTTATCCTAATGCAGCTGAGGCAGAACGCTGGCCCTTGAATTGTTCATTGCGGTATCGAGACTCAAATACAGCCCCTATTACCCCTGAGAATAGTCACATGTCAGTAAAGTGGGTGCTTGAAGTCACGCAAAGTGCCTCTGCACTAATGCTCTTTATGAAGCTACGTCGTATTTGGTTCGTAATGGATAACTTCAGCTCTGGTTCAGCCCTGGGGAAAGAGTTCTTTGGAAGCGCAACAAAGGATATCCATAGGATAACCATGCCACTGAAACATAAATAAAGCCACTTTGAAGCGAAAAACATCTAGGTGGACAAGATGAGCCAGCTACAATTATACAATGACCAGCAGTTTTATGATAGATTCCTATAGAGATCGCTTTCTATTTTGGGTAAGGAACTTACGTTGACAATGCTTTTAAGAAAATCTTTCAGAAGATGCCCTTTGTTCTACGTCTGAAAGGTTTTCCAGGACTATTAAGTCTTCCAAGCTCCTCTTCCCCTTCATTTTTAATCAGCTTTTTTTCTTAGCTGAGCCTGGGCCCATTTCCTCCATTATAGCTCTGCCTTTTCTGCTGTCCTCATACCAGAGGAGTTAGCAGGAATCAGCGCTCCTGGACATTACAAAGGGACAGGGAAAACTGCTGTCCAGGCCAGGCTTCTCCTTCACTTGGGTAGGACACTTTGACCAAAACTTTTGCTTTTTTCTTCCCTCCTATTCCAAAAAGGATTAAACTTCTCCAAGGCTGATCTTGAAAATTTGGGTTTCTTTTCTCAAATTCCCTAATATATTGTGCACTTTATCTCCCCAGTCAAGGTTGTCCCATCTCTTTACAAACAGATTTTCAGCCAGTCTGTAGCAGTGAAGAGGAGCCCACCAACACCACCTAGGTGGAAGTCAATCACCACCTAACAGCAGTTCTCACCACCCTGCTCAGGGCACGTGAGCACAGACTCCGTGGAAGCCACAGGTCTGCTGCTCTCCATCTCCATAGCTTGCTCAGTTCTGCCATCACTCCTGGCATTCAACACACCAGAAGGAAGGAGAACCAAAGTCTTCTTTCCCCTCTGGTGGAAGACATAGCTCATGAGCAAAACCTCTGGTGAAGGTGGAGCTGTGGCACCGTGAAAATTATAGACACTCCTTTCTCCAGGAGCTGCTCTGCCACAGCCATTTAAGTGTCATAGAAGGTGAAACCACAACAGAGAACATCACACATACAGAAAACTTAACAGCCTTGAGAGAAAAACCCTACCCCTCCAACAAAAAAAAAAGGACAAGGCAGCTGAAACCACAGCAAGAATTAACTTCATATTATACGTTCCTAGATATCTAGTCTTAAGCCTCAATCACTTAATCATGTCCATCTCCAGAATAACCTTTTTGACACATTTCCATATTTTTCAGTTGCTACTAACACCAGGGAATAGAGGTATGTGAAATAATTATCACAGTTTTTCCAATCTTGACCACTTTTGAATATTAAATATGGATTCAGTTTAATTCTGTTTTTACCTGAACTAGTCTGTCCTTATCTAATGGCTAAATTGTATTCCAAAACACCGTTGCCTTCTAATTTTAGAAGGGAGATTGCAACTCGCTTCTCCCTTACAAACGCTCTGAGACTCCCTACACACTACAGGTCATTCTACCCTCTGCATCAGTAAGGAAAGGTGTGGGATTCGTTTTATTTTAATGAGTTTAATACAGTCATTTTTTGTGAGAAAAAAAAAGTAGTAACTTCACCAAAATGATGATCTTGCAATTACATATCTTAAGTTGTAACGACAGAAGACCAACTCAGTTACTGCAAAATTAACAGCGTTGGCATCAAAGGGCTGTCTCTCTGAGCCTGTTTATCCTTATCAAGCACATAATAAATTATTAAGATGTACGACAACAAAGACTCCTCGGGTGATGCTGCAAAGACATTCTTCTAATACTAAAACTCTGCTCATCACCAAAAAATTTGAAGGGGGTGGGAAAACGAGAGAGGATCCCGTGCAAGACCCACAGACCTCCCCCCCAAAAATGGGGAGCTTCTGAAGGAAGCCCAGGGAACCTCAGGCCTTTCACCCAACACCATGCCCAGCAGCAGTTGAGACGGCAGCTGTGAAAACTGCTGAAGGAAAAGGTTATGGTCCAACACATTGTTGGCAAAATAGAGCAGCTGTCATTTATTTTATCATCATAATAGCCCTTGGCAGCATCTCCTTCCCAGTAATACAGCAAACATTTTAAATGTCTCTTTAGCTAAGCAGCTTGGAGAGCTGTGCAAGAACAAGCCGCAAGGAAGTGGCTTCCACCAAAGAGTTAAGGCAGCAGTAATTATTCCTTAATTCCTGCCTGTTTGCAGCTCCCGGTGCAGCAGCACCAAGGAAGCAGCCAATGGGAATTCCTGGCTCGGGCACAGGTGACACATGAAAGCCATCAGCTGCTGCAGTTGTCAGCTAAAATGATCAACAAATTCTCACTAAAGGGAGGCATTTGCTTGGAGGAATGGAGCTGATAATCCTTTGGGATGAGGAGACAGTGATTGACAATGAATACTAATGAAGTCAGGAGGAGGCCTGCAGACTGCTAGCAAAGGAAAGGTTCAGACCACTAGTGGCTCGTGGACTTCAAGCAACATGGAGCTTTGTCCCTACAACAGATATTCTCATTCTGTGCTTAAAACTTTCCTTTAGGACACACTGCACATGAGCTCATTTTGCTGAGTGCTCAGATCAGAGCATGTTCTTCAACAAAACACTCAAGACACACTCAGGAGATGCTTCTTCTGCTGACCAGAGAAGACCATGTGCAAGGCAGGACTGGGGCCAGGCCACCAAGCCTACACCTGCCCTCTGTGGGCACCACATTACATGAGCACCTCACCAGCCAACTATATTCCATTTTAAACACAGACCCCTCTCCTCTTCCATGAGGAGATGCTTTCACCTGCAGACACATGGTTGGATTTCCCATTTACTAGTTTTGCCAGAAGCTTGCTCCAGGCCCTTCCTCGGGGGAGACTAGAGGCCTATTTCTACATCAGTCTACATCTATTCTCAGATTCATCCGTTTATTTCCTCTCTTGTTCTCACCATTAATTTCAACACGTGTGGTGTTTTGGCTTTTCGATTGTATTTCCCCCAGCGTGTTTCTGAAGAATATACCCCAGCGTGTTTCTGAAGAATATACCCTATCAAATACTGTCCTGCTGACTAAAGTGATGAAATCTCGAGCATGGCCTTGGTCAGTCACCTTATCCATGTGAGACGCCAGCTCAGACCATCATTAGCAGACTAGGTCAATTTTATATTATTTGCCTTTTAACTTTAGATCACTATTATTTTTTTAATTTGAATTGCAAGCTGTCACAAGGTCAAAAAAGCTGCACCAGATGAGTGCCTAAGTGCTCTGCTCTTCTGAAATGATTGAGTTTATTTAGCTAACATGAAGCACCTGTTCTGCACTGCAGTTAAATAAGGCTGAATGACAACCTGGATAACAGGGCTAAAAAGCTTTTGTATTTCACTCCTGAGAACTCCTTGCTGACGCTCCCTCTGGAAAGCAGAGGGCTATGGGGACCATTGGAGTCCTTAGGCAAATGCCCCCGAGGCCTGATCTTGTGAGGGGATGAGCCATTAACCCTGAGTGACCTGAAGGACAGGTTGAGTTCTCAGCAGGTACCAGGCTACAGCCCTGCACTCAGACCCCAGCAACATGTTCCCACTGCCCACCAGGCAAGAGCAGGAAGACTTGGCCATGTGTGGAAGAACAGATCAAAGGACAGGAAGACTGAGGGGAAAAAAAATGTGAACATTAATCTTTAAACACCTAAAAACCCAGACTAGCAACCAATGCATATGTTGCATAAATGAGCCATTTTTCTTACACAAATAATCAGTGCCACATGCTTTCAGATGCCTGTTTGAAGAGATTAGAGCAGTGATAATAATATCAGTCAGTAAACAACTAGCATATGCATATTGGTATTCAGCACCCTTCATCACTTAACCCTTTGGAATAACAATTAGTCTTCAGCTTAATAGACCAGAGTTGGTAGAAAATTTAAGATGTCTTTGCCAAATGACAAAACTGAGACACTTTATTGATCATAGAGGTTTTTAATGCAAGCTGAGGACTGCTGAGGTAGCAGAACTGTCTGCAGTAGGCGACCATGTACAGCGATAAACTCCCCAGCTCCTCACGAGCCTTCGGCATGCTGTTCACTATGCAGTCTTTATCTTCACATGCTGACACATGTAATCTAACATTCTCACTTTGCCACAGCAGGAGCAATTGCTTGACAATTTGATTATGGTTTCCTGTCAGCTCATACACAGAAAATTCTTTGAGCTTTCAAGAATTGCAAAATATTTTGATTTCACAATGATGATAATCTTCTGGGGAAAACATCATTTGAAATATTGATTTCTGATAGCAAGCCTACTTCATATCTGCATAGAGAAGCTGCTCTGAGCATCTAGAGGCTGACAGGCTGCGCACGCAGAGAGGGACAGAAGTGCCAGGAACGCACAAATGACAGAGGGCTGCAGGCAGCTGCTGCCCGGGGGAGTGAGCTGATGTCTCAGGCCAGGCTGGGGGGCAGGCACCCCCTCCACCCTCACCAGCACAGCAGGCTGGGCGTAAGGGCCAAATTCTCAGCGGACACAAGAATAACCACCTAAAAGTAACTCTGAATAATCCTAGGTGAGCCATAGGGAATGATGAAAATCATGGTGGTTTGCTCTTTTTTCTGCTCGCATTATTGAATCAAATTAAGCATTCCACAGCTACTGCTGTCAGAGTAGCACATTCGTATTTTGAGGACAGTTCATTGTAAAGACCTTCAAATGGGAGGCTGTGTCAGAGACCAGGGACAAAGCTGAACTGCTACCACCCATCCCAGGCTGGCTTCCCTCATGGTTTGTTCCAAAACACGTGCCAAAATCCCTGCTAGGCCAGGATGATACCCAGCACCAGACAGGAGCCTTGGTCAGACTCCTCTTGACTCTGGCCGTATCCTAACACCAGCTCATGAAGTCCCACAGGACAGGAGCTGCAGAAGCTTGTGTGAAACACCCAGGGAACCAGGCCTGTGCACCTAAGCTATTCGGTGCCTTCAACACAAAACAAAAACACACTAAAAAAAGCTTAGTGACAAAAGGAAGAGAGTTTAACTGCATGATGAGCCCCCTTGGTGCCTGTGTCCCCAGGAACAGGCTGTGGGAAGACTTCAGAGTCCCAAATGCAGAGCGCACTGTGAAAAACAACCACCTCCAACCAGTGCAAACAGTCGATAGACATCTAAGTCATTTTACCTGTGCCATGGAGCACTTCTGAAAACATTAACCTAAAAGCCAAATTGCCTTGTCACAACAAAGCCAGAGCAGACCTTTCACTTGCTCAAAATGTAGATTTTTGTTTAAATTGCTGTTTTCACCTAGACATCAAAACACATTTTCTTTCCCTTCGTCCTGTCATTGTCACTGTCCCCGAGGTATGACAGTTACATGAAAGAGAACAAGGGAACAACTACAAAGGGAGCCAGGGCACTGCCAAATGTCTAGAAATAAAATGGAAAAGATATCACCCAAAATAATCCCATTGCTTAAACTGTTTGACTAACAATAATTTATACGTGCCCAGGAACATATGTGCACCCCCAGAACACAATCAATCACTTCACCTGGAATTCAGCCACTCAGCACTACAATATTCATACGTACAAGCTGCTAGCTACCATTAATCAAAAAGATTTTAACTAATTACTTAAGCTTTTAAACAACCATTTCATGAATTTACGCTAAATCGTGAAATTACCATAATGCCTCAATTAAATCAGTGGGTATTCAGCTCAATCTCCTGCCTTCTGTTGGACAGAGAAGACCTAACCACATCATGAGGGGAAACATGCCAGGAGAGACAGTAACAAAAACCTGCTGGTCTGAGGAGCTGGGACACGTTGTAAATGGAAGGGCCCCCGGCAAAGGCAGAGAGTCACACGGAGCTCAGCAGAGCTGGAGCTAGAGCTAAGTGTCCCTAGGCCCAGCACAAGGAACCTCCAAATAGAAGCTATTCCCAAGAGCATCATAGTCTTCATTTACACCATTTTATAATCAAAATTCATGGATCACAGAACAGGTGGAAGAGTTAGGATGCTACTTTTTATATGACTCTAGAGTGTCTAGCACTGGGAAATGTGCAATTTCTGTCATTCAACAAAAGCAGAAAAGGAAAATAGCTTCTTTCCCTGTTTCTCAAAGAAACTGCCTAACCTCCTGCTTTCTTATCTGAAAAGGGAAGATTTGCTCATAACCAGTTGATTTAGCTCTTATACTGCAGCCAGCCGCACCAAAAGTAGGTGAAAAAAACCCCTACAATTTCAAGATTTTTTTTTTTTTTTTGTAAGAAAAAAATAGGGAAACCTACACGAAAAAGGAGGGAAAAAAACCTACTACTTTTACAAACAGGAATAGGATTTTAATCAAATTTGATTGATTCTAAGAATATATTTTATAGATTTTAAGCAGTGTTTACACATGCAAATGGAATGATTGGAAGCAATTGTCAGCAAAATGTAGCTCAGCTTTTTGAATTCTTCTGGAAGCCTCCAAAATTGGAAGTGACCTAAAATTTAAACCAAGTCACATCTGTTGATTATAGATGCCCCTCCTCCCCCCCCCCCCCCCAAAAAAAAAAAAAAAGACTTCTTTTCTGCACATCCTCCAACTTAGGGCTGTGTGTGTGTGATTACTGATATAGCATTTGTTCAAGAATCCCCGAATTGTTGTTTTCAGAAGGGACTTGATGTGCAAAGCTGTGCCACACAGCAGCACAGCTACTAGGCTGTGAAGCAGCAGTTCTGGAGCATTTTTCCTAACTCAGTCCTTTGCTTTTAAGCCAATATTATGAAATTACTACTTCCTAGAAACTGCAGAGAGCCAAAAACTGAGTGGGCACTGAAATCACTGTCAGATCTAGTGCATGTTGGAACTATACAGAGAATTACCAACAAGATCTGCCTCCGATCACTGTGGGCTCCCAAATCACATAATTTGATACATGAACAAAATATATTTTTATAATTGCAGGTCATGCGGAATATAGATGCCTCTTTATTTAGGCTAATAATTAAAAATGTCAGGGCTGCTATATCCCTGATAATTTAAGCCACCATATCCCTGATAATTTATGTCACCTTAATGGTGACATAAGAGAAGATTTCACTAAAGGTCTCTAAAGAGAAAAGGGCATCACCACTAAATAAAGAAGAATTACCATACTGGGGCAAGCTTGAAAGGAGATGGCATTCATACAAAATGTAATTTACTTAGTAATTTTCTGCATTTCCCTCACTATCATTGAAGATGTATGTGTTGACATAAGAGCTTTCTCTTAGAGAAACCAGTTGTTCATTCTCCTTGGTCTGCAGTGAAGTCATAGCCCTCTGTTAATGGCTTCACAGTTTGTTAAGTAAAGGAGAAAATGAACATGATTTCACCGACTGCCATTTGGGACCCAAGCACAGGGTCACAAAAATGAAGGAAGAAACTAAAAAGAAGCACATTGCTTTAGAAGTCAGAACTATAAACCACAGGCTTGTTTTGTTTAAAAAACAATAAATATATATATATAGAGAGAGAGAAGCAATTTGAGGTACATGCCTTCATATGGAAGCTGGAGACATTTCAAATACCCATTTTTTTTTTTTTTGCAGTAGCTTTGCAATAACGCTATTGAACATAGCATTTCCTTCTGAATCAGGGCCAGTTCTTTTTCCTTTTTTCCGATGGGTCAAATACAACTAGAAATAGATCTTCCTAGGAATTTGTATATGGAAATTTTGAGGAAATATTTGACCTTCCAACCTACTCTTGAATTTCTGGCACATCACACCTCCTATAGACTGAGCCATGCCAGCAAGGTCTCACATGGAATTCTCCATCTCAGGGAACTATATTCCTCACAAGGAGACCTTCTGGCCCTCAAATTATTGGGGCTTATTGAAAGCAAAATACATTTTGAGAAAATAATGACTGAAGAGTAGTCAACGATTCGGAAAGATCTCCAAATAATGAGTTGGTTGGTTGGTTGACAGAGAGAATATGGAACAAGTCAAGCTGAAGAACCAGCCCAATGTAAACACACAATTCACTGCTCCTGGGCAGGTACTTAGAGCGAAGCAATGGTGTATAATTTAGGTAGAAAGTTACTTAAGCCGATTGACACACAACAGTTATTAACATAGCTCTGAAGTGGGCATTGATCTTCAAGGTCAAAATGTTTTATTTCCCGTCCCTCCAAGTGGTAACACTCAAAATAATCCAGGTACAACAAATACCAGTTGATTACCATCTTACCCATTAATTGAGTGTTTATAAACACATTTAAGCCTTTAAGAAACAAACAGCCAAAACCACTCTTCCTTTTCAGAGAGAGAAACATAAAATATACTAACAAGCTTTCTCACTAGAATGCTCAGTTCTTATCTTAGTGTCTAATGATTAAATTCTGTGTTCTTTTACAAGCAGGTATGGCTATGAGCTACATTCAGCTTGAAAATTAGCTGCAGTATTTCTCCAGTCACACTTTCTTACTCCACATATCTACAACAGCAACTGATTAAGGTACAGGACTAAGCTACCTGTCTCTGTGTGGCCCAGAAAAGTTCTTTGAGCTTCTCAAGAGCAAGTGTGAACTATGAATAAGTCCCTTCATAGTAACAGCCTGCACAAGAGTAGGTCCTGTTGTGGAGAAGTCAATACTCCTCTTCAAGACATGATGCACTAAATGCTTCCCACATGAAGGGTTAACTTAGACAGGAGAGAAGAGCACAGCTCTTAATGAATTTTTGCTTGCCATCATTGAAATTCCTGAACTGATTTCAAACATGCAGTCTTAGAAGCGAGGAAGAGTTGACCCCATTAACTGCACTGTTTTCAGATTCTCTATATCCCCAACAGAACAGATTAGATTTCACCTTAAACAGCCACCCAAAATAAGAGACCATGCAAATACATGCAATTAAAATAAATGAGTTTGGTCATGTAGATTTTAAACACGAATGATGGATGTACAGTCATTTCAGAAGTCTTATCCTACCCCATAAAGTGAACATGGTAAAGGCAAGTGATTAACAAATTCATCTTCAGAAATGGTTTCTGAACGATCATAGATGATAGACATATTAAGTGCAGCTTCTGTACTTTGACCTCTAGTGATCTCCAATTACTCCAACAAGAATACTCCTAAGGAAAAACTCTTGAGCTAACAGTATTCAGCTACGAACCCCTCCCAGCAGTAACAGGTACTGCTGGTGAACGATGGCCCTGGAGAAAGACAGGCCTCCATGTCCACTTAGGCTCTAAACTGCAGCTATTAGGTGCATTTAATGGAAGCAGAGCCTAAAGGAGCACACTAACCATACAAGTCTGTGACAATGAGATAAAAGCACACCGTGCAGCAGTTGGGACTGTAAGGATTCCTATTGCTTTCTCCTCCATCTCATCCTGCCATCCCAGGGGAAAACAGAGCAGCCACTGGGAAGAGTCAGGTGCTACCATCATCTGGAGACAGGAGCCACCCTATACACAGAAACACAGCCTTTTCCAGCCCCTGCAACTACTCCAGACTGCTGACATCCCAGTGTCTATGGGTTGCCTGCATGAAAGCAGCTCGGTCCTGATCACCTCCTTTACCCCCTGCTCCCTCCCTTGGAGCACTTGCTGACCCTCACCTCCCTGCATGGCCATAACCAGTTCCACACAGAGAACCCCTTGGGGCTCTGCTCTGAAAGAGGTTGGTGGAGGACAGTAACTAGTATTTCATGCAGTTATGTTTTAGCCCTCAGGAATTGTGAAACTGGGGGAGGAAAAAAACTATCATGGAACCGTAACTACCTAGTAACTTTGGGAAAATGAGTTGGTGATCACTGCAGAGTTTCAGGGTGCCAGAACCCAGAGGGTATCAGCTACGCCAGCAGACATCCCTGCTTGCTCTGCCAGGCTAGGCATTCATTTAAATACAGCACACTGAAAACATCAGGGGCTGCTGTATGAAGTAGCTGATGCCATGAAAAAGCACCAATCCAGGCATGGATAATGAGTGAATGGGGCATCTAAATCTATCACAACAACTTCACTCGGAGCCATCAGCAGCACGTGGGGTGGAAGTCTGGTAACTACCGAATACATCCTGCCCACAGAAGCCTCTAGCGTAACACAACACAGCGTAGCCACTATATGTAGCCACTATATGTAGCCACTATATGTAGCCACTATATGTAGCCACTATATGTAGCCACTATATGTAGCCACTATATGTAGNTGTAGCCACTATATGTAGCCACTATATGTAGCCACTATATGTAGCCACTATATGTAGCCACTATATGTAGCCACTATATGTAGCCACTATATGTATCTTCTTGCTAATGAAGGGCTCCTGATATAGCGAGGCCACACAGGACCCGACTGTCCCACACTGCAGAGCTGCCCCACTTCAGCTAGTGACCCAGGAACTCAGCTAACCTCAAATCCTGTTCCCCCCTACACGTGGGATCCGGAAAGGACTTTAAGCTTGCGCTTTCCAAATGGGGTATGGGCATCCCAGGAGATGCAAAAGCACAATAATGACTCACCAGCCCAATTTATTCCAAATCACCTATGCCAGTACAGAAATAAAAGCCCAGTTCTCTCAAGGGTTAAACAAAGTGAAACACATGCAGTGGAAAAATTAAAGCTGTTGAGCCATTAGATGACTCATAATTATGTGCATAAATGTTCAAATTTTACTGGTGAAAGGTATGAGTGTTAGTAATTAATATTAGGTGTTGCCAGTAAAGATTAAGCTTAGTTATCAGAACAGTGGTTGACCTCCTGCATCTCCAGATCATTGCAAATGAGATTCTTTCCTCATTACACAGCTAAGTGTTCACGTACAGCATCCTATTTCTGATGAATATAGCAGGCAGAAGGGGCATTTCTTACAGTGATTTCCCTACAGGTTTGAGGAGCCTGGAGTGAGGAGGAAGAAATTTAAGCAACTAGCTGCTGACAAGTTGGTTTATACCATAATTACTCTCATAAATTATTCTTACCTGAATGTTATGCTCTGCATTCTGGCTATGAAAGGTACTTTTATTGTTGGGAGTGAACATTTGAACTATTTAATGTATGGTATACATTCCACACAGTGTAATTCCAGGTCTGGGAAAGGCAGGATACTGTTCTCCACATGCGAGAGGTGGCCTGCGACCAAGGGGCAGGCAGGGCCCTGGTGGCAGCGGGTCACACAGAGCCACCAAATGCTCCAAGCCTCTTGCCAGCTCCGTCACTTCCCAAACAGCCCCCACGCAACCCACAGCCTCCCCATTAACACTGTGCCCTTGCCAAGTGCATCCAGCCAACTTGGGTGGCAACATGCAAATTATTTACAAATATGTTAACCAGAAAAAGCAATCAACCATCCAGCCCTGCCAGTTATGCTTGAACCACCTGGCTGCCCCTCTCATCCCGTTTTGCTGCAGCACTAGATCATGCTGAAGCGAGGGAAGGTGCGAAGCACTTCACAAAAAGATGAACAAAAACAAACTTTTCATTTACATACCAAAAAATATTTTTGAGTGAAAGAGGAGAAAAGCTATACATACGAAACTATTTGCTAAATTATTAATCGCACAAAGGCCAAAATAAAGAACATACATTCTGGAAATACTGCATTTTTAATTAACTGGCTGGAAAGAAACATCTCCTGGTTCGTTTGCTCTCTAAGACCCACTTTTGCTTAGGAATGAAAATTTCTAAATAACAAAGATAAATTGCCTTCCAATTAGCATAGCTCATAATTCAGCAGGCTTGCGGACTTAAATTAATATCTGTTTCCAGAACACTCCTAGTAAGGAGCCTCAAGCACCCTGCCAAGAGGAATCACAACAGGTTGTAGGTCACCAAAAAGAGGCTCTATGCTGAAACAGTTTCTGAAGTCCAGAAACTTTAGAGATTATTCTCAGCTACCGGGGGAAGGTACTAGCTCTTCCTCATATGATAGCTATGAAATACTGTTTCTGATCGTCCTCCACAACTATTTGCTTTAACAATATGATGCCAAAATAAGACTTACTGTATCTTTGGATAGGCAGTGGAATGGCTCATCAGCAATTCCTCCAGCTCCTTACCCAGAACTACAGGGAGAAGCTGGATTTGCAAATTGGTCTCATTCTTGTTGTGGGAAGATGTGCGCTACGCCTTAGAGAGCTTCCTGCCCAATATAACAGCTTTTAGCTACATTAAAAAAATACTATTTTCATTTCCATACACACAGAATCCAGTTTACCAGCCCTCAAACACATAGCTAATTTTTTCCTTGTTTCGTGGAGATTTCAAATTCAGAGGACAACGTGGTGGAAGGCTGTTTGCTTTGTCACCCATGCAGATATTTACCCGGTGCCATTCAAGTCCCCCTCGGGAAGTGACCTCAGCTGGGTCACTGAGCGAGCACGGCGTGTGCCCTACGAGACTCCGAGGAACAGTTGTTCAGTAATAGTGCAGCATCACAGAATAAGCTACAAGGTGCCAGCCAGCAGAAAAAGTATAGAGCATTACCCCTTGCCTTGGCAAGTTGAAATTAAAAAGTTGTTTGTGTTTGTACCTGAAAGCACCTCTGCAGTATACACAAGTTCATTAGATCACCTGAAAAAAACATGAAATAAACTCAATTCCCTTTCTCATTCCTATCAAAGGAGGGGTTTGGTCTTCAGCCACCAACTGTGACATTAACTCGTGGAACTGACACCCGTCTTGCAGGTGGCTTCACAAGAAGCTGAGGCCTGGGCCTCAAAGGGACTCGCACCCTGAGGGACACAGAACTAGAGAATGAAGGGCTAACACTGAGGTGGTGAGGAGCTATCTGTTCAGTCATTTCTGCCCCTTGACCTTTATGAGCACAGCTACATAAAGGATAAAGCCTTTATTTTAAAAGCTTTTTCTCCTTAGTGTCTGCTCTTAGCTCTATAAATCAGCCCGCTGTACATTTGAGTGCACCCTGCCATATATCTCTAAATACAGAAAGAGACGAATGAAGCTGCTACCAACCAATACTATTTGACATTTTTAACCCATACATTTTGAGAACTTTTAATTACATATTTGCTATGACTTCTGATTAAACCAAAATTGCTTTTAGCAGCACATAATAAATCAAGCCACAGCATTATTCACATTGTTCCCAAATGTAATGAAATGATTTGTTTGTGGCGTTGGTGACTGAAGCCCATCTTCAAGTTTAAATAAAAGCCTTCTAGATCCTCTACTGAATTCCAGATCTTTCCCTAACGTCTTCTTCCCAGCATCCCCCCAAGGTAGAGTTTCCCTATGTCCTTAAGCGAGGAGAAGTTTTAGCAGTGGATATGTTGCTCAGAGCCCCAGCAGAGCTGGAAAGAGTAGAGATTATGGCCAAGTGTTGTTCTCATGAGAGGAGCATGACAAGAACCTGCTAAAAAGTAGAGGTTCTCCAAAGCCTGACACTGTTAGGAGAAATAATCAAGAATCACATGGGGAGTAGTTTGTTTCCCTCACCTGCTCTGGCCTTGCTGCTGCAAAAGGTGACTCTCAGACCTGTCTCTGTGGCTCAAGGCATAGAGTTTCCATTTCACCAACAAACACTCACAAGCAGCTGCAGCTAATTTCTAGAAACATCACGAAGAAAAACTGACTTCCGAGTATTTTGTGCAAAATACAAAATTAATGACTACAACACTGGAAATTCTGATCCAGAAGTCTCATTTGATTCTTTTATCACCTGAAATACGCAAGCAGCTGTATTAAATACAGTTACAATCACTTCTGTTCTCATGGGTTTGTAATACTTTTTTTTACAATGAAAATACAGCCACTGCCAGTTAAAGTACAGGGACCACTAATTCACACAGAAAAAGCTTACTTCTCCGTAGCACTCTCTATGCAACAACTCTTTCCCTCTCCTGAGAGGCTGTCAGAGCCCCGTGTCAGTACCTGGCAATATAAAGCCACTCGGCTGTTTAATTCTTCACCAGATGCAATGAAGAGTTCTTGCTAGGAAGAGATTTTATTTACTGACTTAGAGGAGCCTACAGGTAAGACAAGAAGATACAGACTAATAAAAGGATAGAAAAGCTACAGTTGCTCAGCATTAATTTGTGTTTTAAAAGCCTCCTTCGTACAAAATAACCAGGATTTCACTATTCCTGTGCTTGCCTACTTAGACCTAGTTAGCCCAACATTGACTTTGGCAGGCTGGAAAGCAGTCACTGTCATTTGTTTGGGAGTTAACACAGAGAAGGCATCCTAAATGGAGAGAACACTGAATACATGGAATTAACAGCAGTCAAAACATAACCATACATTTGGTTACTAGGATCCTCCTTAGTCACAGGAGTCCTCTGCAAGGACACTGTATGTTAACCCCGTCTAGACTGGATTACCCTATCCCCAGCACTAAGCTCTCCATCTACCCCCAAAACTGCTGATCAAATATAATTCCCACAAGCTCAATCTCTTCCGCTTCCATCTCTCACTGTCATTTAAGGCATCCTGAAAAAGACTTTTTCAGACAATTCTTTCTTTACCGAGTCATTTGTAGCACCGCTAGTGCTAATCCTAGCAATCCATTTTGCAATATAAAATATTTAATCAATCTGCAAGCAACATTAACTGTTATTAGAGATCAACATGAAAGCAAGGACAACAAGAAGTGACTTATCCAGGCTCGAGTTCAGAAACCCCTGTATTCCTTTCCAGGCCACATAAAAGAACAGATTAACCAGTAACCAAGCCCTGTTTGCAGATTTTTTTAAGTAATCAGATTTCCACAGTCAGAAAACACTGACAAGTTGATGCTTTATTTTCTTAGTAGCCTACCTCAGAAAACCTTGCATGCACAACAAAACCGCAGCAAGCAGATAAAGCTCTACCAGTCTCCCTGGCTCAAAGAGGCAACTCGAGCAATACACAGCATTATTCCCAGGAGGTGCTCAGTGTCCTGGGCAAACATTCAGACTGAAACGTACTGATCTGGAGTGACTGGGCTCGGAGTGGGACGGAAAGGCAGAGCAGCAGAGACTCATGGAAAGATATGAGTGTCTGGCTTAGGTCTTCATGTGAAAAGTTGCTAAGTACAAGATGCTCTTCTTGTAAGACCTTTGACTGAAATACCTCTACCGTTTGTAAAAAGATTTATAACTTGGAAGTAATTTGTTCTCACAGGCTTCATTAAAGAGGAGATGGGGCAGAATAAACATAACGATGAGAAGAACTTTATATTAATGGATTGATGGAGACAGTTTTGTGGGTGAAGATACAACTGAACTTATTCATTTTTAATCATAATGTATTAACCTGTGGTAGAGAAGGCCAGAGTCAGCAATGCTTTTAAGGATGCCTTGAAGTCAGAGCAGACAAACAGACATCCTGCTTTAAAGGAGATCAGTAAGGTGCCTAAAACTAAGCTTAACACATTGCTACACAGGGCCTTAGAGGAGCAGAAATGCAGAAGATCCAGATAATACAATTTGCACCTTGCATCCATCCTGTTTTTAACCCCTTTCCCCTGTATCTTTTGGAGACTCTTTCCTTACAGAAGTCACAGGCCAGGCACAGGGGATCACTGCACCCCGTTTTGCTGAGGGTCACTATTCAGCTCTGCTAGGGGAAGCCCAGTGCCCTGTGCCCCACACAGAGCACAGACTGCAGCCCGGGCACAGCCACATTAGAGCCCGGCCCAAACAACAGGTGGTTTTGTGGAGCTCCGGGATTACCCACTTAATCTGCCTAAAGAATGAAACGGAACAGCCAGAAAACTCTTACCGAGGGAGATCACAGAGTTCATCCCCTGAGATGTGATTATAAGAGCACTAATCAGTTTAGGCACAAAGTGGATGATGCTATTTGCTCTCCAGAAAGCTCCTCGGCTTCCCCCGAAATCCTCTCCTTCCTCCCCTTCCCCTGTCCTTGTCCCCTCTTCCTTTGCTCCCTTCTACCTCCACACACACACAGACATGCACATTTGAATGCTCCAACTTAAGAAACATAAGCAAGCATTAAAATCATTTCCCATACACCAATGATAAGTGAATGCAGCATAGCAAGAACCTTTGAAAGCTGGAGAAGGACCTCTCCAAAATGAGCATTCCTACTTACACTTATTGCCAGCACTTGTACCCATGTTCACTGCATTGTTCTACTCATTTCTCAGTGGAAAATAGTTTCAGAGTTTCTACAGCAGGCAGGGTCATGCTAAGATGATCTATATCTGCATGGCTAATTCAACCAAAAATCAGCCAGCCCCTAGCAAGACACATACATTGTTTATGTTGTATCAAGGCAAACAGACCACTAATATATTCTCTCTTAGCCCACAGCTCCTCAGAAGCTCCAACCTGCTGCCTGAGGCTAGAGAACAATCCTTGATACACCAAATATTCATTTAAATAAGGCCTTTCAGACATTGCAGGCACATGCTCCTCTCCAGAATTTCAATCCCTTGGCTTATTGCAACAATCTTTAGCCCCACACACAGAACCTGCACCTGCCAGACAAATGACATGGGACGCTCTCTTGCCAGGGTGGTTGCTGCCCATTACTTTTTTCATTTCAGCCTCAGCCATAAACCACAATTTCAGGGCAGTGGCTACCTGCTTTTTTCATTTCAGCCTCAGCCATAAACCACAATTTCAGGGCAGTGGCTACCTGCTTTTTCCAAGATTAGCAGAACAGAACCACTAAAAGCTACACAATTTGTTACCTAAAAACAGAGCTCTGAAGCTTGGATTTAAAAAAAAAAAAAAAAAAAAATAACAGGCTCATTTCACTTACCAATAAGCAATAAACAACCAGCTTTCTACGACTTCTTCCAGCAGTTCAGGCTCCAGACATAAAACTCCTTCCATTCTTCCCAGCTGGATAAAACATGGCCACAGCTCAAACTGCTTTGCCCCCTTAAAAGGCCCCTATTTAAAGCTCCTACTTGGTGCTGATTGACTGAAACTGCCCTGGTATCAGTCAGGAAAGCACCTGATTGGCCACAGGTAAATAACCCTCACCTGGGTTTAATGAGCACCAGGTGAGTCAATTAGCTCACCTGCCTCGGGTCTCCTTCCCCCATCATCATCTCCCGGCTTACGAGCCCTTTACTGCCCTGGTTTCCATGTGAAAGCACTTGCACTCATCAAACCCCTTCTTTTGATGACATCCAAAAGAACAAGAAACAGGAATATTCCTGTTTCTTGTTCTTTTCTTTTTACACCAGTTTACTCTCACTAAACTAGTATCATAAGTTAAGAGAGCTCTCTTTGTCAAGGGATGTATTGATAAGTCTGTAAA
Source organism: Nothoprocta pentlandii (assembly GCA_013398315.1). Taxonomy (NCBI): domain Eukaryota; kingdom Metazoa; phylum Chordata; class Aves; order Tinamiformes; family Tinamidae; genus Nothoprocta; species Nothoprocta pentlandii. The sequence goes on from VZSG01000082.1 coordinate 348,153, forward strand.
ACTCAGAGAGAGAATCACAGACTCTCACCAGGATCCTAAACTGATGTAACTCATACTGAAATCACTATATCAGTTTAGCTTCCTTTGAACTGGCTATCAGTCATCTCTGAGTTTAGTCTAAGCTGAAAGTTGCAGAAGGCCTCTCTGTTCATTTCTTTAGAAAAGCCATTTTTATCTTTTACAATAGTTAATATTGTTTAACCATGGGGACCTATTTAAATGAATCTACAAACTCATTCGACTGCTTCCCACGTGCTCCTTCCCTCGCATGTGTCCCTGCTCCACGCACAAGGGTTGCCAGAGGGACCCTTATCTCCACCCTCAGCAGAAATGGAGAAGTCTCCTGGGTCCAGGACCCAGTGGGAGCATCCAGCTGGGATGAGCACCCTGTGTCCTGCACACAGTCACACTTGGCATGTGCCTTTAGGAGGCACTTACACAGTTTCACTCCTCAGCTTGTACTATTTATTACACAGGTCTGGAAATACCTTGACCCTGACCACTCCAGCGATTTCATCTGGCTGGATTTTGGGCATCCTTCCTCCCCTGGTCCTAACAAGACTTGCACACAGTGCTGCATGCGCCTTCTGTGCCCTGGGTCTGGAAAGAGCTTCCACCTACTCTGTAGTGCACCCGCTTTCAGGGAAGCACTTAAGCACATGAGCTAGAGTTAAGTGCTCTCCTGACTAAGGACATTTCCTCCAGGCAGGACGTGAATGAAGGTCCATAGCAGATGCTTTTCAGTCATACATTTATTATATACATGCACTTCTTTGGGGCTCAGAATGACGTAACTTGCCATTAAGTTTACTCTGGCCTTTCAAAGGGATGGCATTAGATTGGGAAAAAATTCAGTCCCGGTCCATCCTCCCAAGCTCACTGGGAAATTTAAAGAAATTCCTAAGAAGGGAAGTTTGTTTAGGTAGGTATATAGAGCATTCAACCTGCTGGATATTATTTTCTGAGAGCAAATTAAAGCCATAAAAAACTTTGTCATGCATTCCTGCAGTCACGAGGCAGGGCCCTGTGATCCATGCTGAGGGTATTTTGCTTGCAAGTTACTTGCAAGACAAATGCAAGGAGGCCTGCCTAACTGGGCAGCCAGCCTTATCCTAAAATACGTGGCTTTTTTTTTTCAGTGATCTGTTAAATAAAAAGACACAAGGGGAACTCTATCTGTAATCTTTATGAAAAAAAAAACACAAAATCAGTACTTGTCTAAAAATGCTCCGTGTTACAGGAATTGTTAGAAGAGAACCAGGATCTAAATACCAAACTACTTCTCTTTAAAATACACTGTACGCTAGATTGCCTGTCAAGTTGGGGAACACTTCAGCGCTGATTGCAGCCAGTGCATATGCTGGCTTTCTAAATAAAGCCTGTCAGCCTCGTATGCAGAGGTCTGTTTTCCACGGCTGGCGTCTCGGGCTAACCTCTCTCCCTGCACTCAGAGATACAGCAAAAAACAAAGTCCCCAGGACTGGGGCTGTTGCTGCAGTGGGGGGAACAGCCCAGGTTTTTGGTGACTTCTGCTACCCCTGGCATGGACGGGAGGAGCTGGGGGCCTGGACCCTGGGTGATGAACATGCAGAGCTCTTGCCACTAGGCTGACAAGGGTCAATTTGTGTTTAGGAGTTTTATTTCTTACCAATTAAATCTCGAATCAAGAAACATAACAGATTAAGTTCTCACGGAAATGTTCAATTCACACATTTACACACGCAGACTCACGCACTCGGGCTCTTCCAACAATGCTCAAGTCCAAGCTGGTGAATTTGGACTGGCACTAGAGATACTAAAAGCTGCAGACGAATCCTGGTGTCTGCAAAGCCCATAACAGTTTGCCACAGACTTGGGCAAGGCCACCGTTTTATCACATCCAACAGGGCCCGATGAATTTCCACTGACCTCATTGCGTCAGTGGAGGCTCTGGCAAAACTGTCTTTGGTTGCTAAAATTTAACTGGAGGAAACGCTGCACAAAATCTTATTAGAGAAAACTTTGAAAGATATCACGTATCGATGAAGGGGAGGAACATAAGTCTGTCAACCGCCAGGTCTTAGAAACAGGACTCTCTTGCTGTTATCACTGCTCCTGCTAGAGCTTGCAAGCATTTTCCTCCAAAAGAGGAATGGGAAAGGTAAATTGATTCTTGAGAATTGAAAGTATACAGCCAAGTCCCTCATGCTAACATGACACTCAGTGTATATATGCCCACTGCAAACAATTATTTGGGAGAAGTTCAGATTTCATCCCCAGCACTTTCTTCATTTCTGTATGACTCATTTCTGAGGTATCCAAGCATGTCACTAGCAGCTAAGAATAAATGTAGTAGCTAGAACTCTTCTCACTTTCTTCCATGTAGACTTAGCACATTTCATACAAACTCCTTCAGCTAATCAAGACACTTGCTTTGTGAGTCCATACGAAAGAAAGCAAGGAGTTCTAACTACTACTTCTGTTCTTAATTACTAGTGGGATGTTTGGATGCCTTAGGGAATCAGACATTTCTTGAGGAAAAGTCACGTTTCAGGAATTCCTTTGTTATTATTATTATTATTATTTTGAGAACAGCTGGAGTTCCTATGGAGCTCAGCCTGCTGCCCAGCCTGGTTCGGCAGAGCCTCAGCACATCCCAGCTCCTCCACCTGACTCCCGTGTCCTGCCTTAGGCTGGAAATGGTTTAGGACAAGGCTCATCTTTCTGCCTCGTGAGAGCCTAACACCCTGGGGCTGCTCTGGGACAGGAGCTCTGGGCACAACGAAAACCCAGCCGCAATGACTGTCCAGCCCTGGCTCCGGGCAGCAGAGCAGGACCGCTGTGCTGATGCTAATCTGCATTATTAAGCCAGTAAGTGGCTTGCAGCAGTTAGAGGGGTTTCGGAGGACTTAGCCTAAGACCTTGATGTAATGAATCGCAATCCTGAAAGTTCCAAAGCTTACATAACTGGATCACCACTTCTAGGCCTTTCTTAGAAAAGAGTGTTCAGTCCCCAATCTGATCAGCGGCAGGTAGAAATAGGCGTCTTAAAACACCAAGATGGATCATAACCATCAGAGATAAACTGCAGAAATAAGGGCCAAATTTATGCCTAGAGAGGCCAAACAGTTACATTACAGTATTATCCTCTTAAACGAAATACTTTGTTAAAGGAATGAAACAGGATAGAATCAATTTTTATTGCTCTATCATGCCTCTAAAACAATTGCAGCTGTAATAAAATTAGGGATTCCATTTCATTTAAAGCAAGGAAAGTAATTTTATTTACTTTTTCAGGCACACCCCCACAGAGGCACACATCCACACACACAGTAATCAGCTGCTGCACTTGTTAGTTCACAGATTAAATACTTTGTCACTTAACTCTGAACTAATTAAAGCAAATTGAAGCTGCCTGTGCGTCAGCCAACATGGCATTAACTGAAATTCCTGTGTTTTACTCATTCCTTGTCTGCAAAGGTGGAGGAGGGAGACACTTTCCTCATTCTTCAGCCAGCATTTTTACTAGCTGATCCTCAGCTGCTAGGATTTCTTTGGTCAATAACTTTTGATAGTCCTAGTAAAACAGCGAGATGTCCTTGTACCTGTGGCCTTGTCTGCCTTGACCGAGTTAGAAGGGCTCAGTGGCAGTGCAGTGGTGCAAGATGACTAACATTTTAATATTGCTGCCCTAGCCAGGACATCACATTGGGCATCCCATTATTTTCATTAAGATGCAGCTCCTAAAGCCTCACAGACTGGGAAGACCATGTCTGAAAGGCCAAGACTTCTGAACCAACCTCAGGATTCCTGAAAGCTTCACTCATTATTCTTAATTATTGTCACCAAAGTGAAATTATAGCCCAGGGAGAACAGCCTCCTGGCTCCCAAGTTAACTACCCAAACATATGCACTGACCCCCTACCCTCCAAACCAAATCTCTTATATTGATAAATTGAGACTAGACTGGTCAGCAGCATACGTACCTATCTGTGCCTGTAGTCTGTGGAGCTCGTAAGTTAATTCAGACTGACACGCAGACTGTGTGTGTTTCACAAGCACATTTTTTGGAGTGTAATCAAACAGATGGTGCATGAATATCACAATATATTCTCAGCTTCCCACAAGGAGTTAACATGATTTTTTAGAATGGCAGCTCATGAAATGCCATAACTAAAGTTCTGCCAACCTTTTCCCTATAAACTATGATTTTTCAAGGGTTTATGATGTAACCATAAAAATTCACTCAAGCTGTAAAAACAGCCTGAAACCAAGAGCTTAACTTTTGTTAAAAATGTCATGCAAGCTATACCAGCATTTTAAAGTTTCATGCTTTAGATTTTTTCTGCACATTTATGTAAGTCAGAGGTGTGGAAAGAAGTTCTCAAGATAAATAAGGGTCTTTAAACAGGAAAAATGCATTGTATTTTTATGTCCAATTTCCAAGAGGTATAACCTGGTAGAAGCCCAGTCGAGTCCCAAGCCACCCCTCTGTGCCCAAGCCACCTCAAACACCAAGTAGTAAAATGCTAGGGGAGGATGCACGCAGGCCCCCAAACAGCCAAAACTGACAAAAATCACTAGCTATAGCCCTAAACCCTGTCCCTTCTACTGTCCCACGAGCCAGGAGGCCACAGAGCTAAAACAGGGAAGCAGCCTGGTCTCCTCCATGGGAGCCGTGGCAAGAAGGGGACTCCAAGGGACACATTCAACATCAGAACAAAGTTCTCTGGGCACTGCAAATTGGCTACAACAGTGAAAATATAAACCAACTATTTCTCAAGTTATATGCACACTAGAAAATAAGCCTGACATCTGTTGCAATGCAGGATTAATTAGGTATTACTTCAAGTGACGAATCCTGGCCCATTCCCATGTGAGCAGTTGGTAAATGTGCTGTTCTAATCAGGTTGGATCTGGCGGGGCTGGAGTGCAGGGGCTTTTTTGATCAAGATATTTTGTTATAATCCCAGTATATCAGGACTTTTTGTTCATTTAAGGCTTTTGTTTTCCACTTACGTGGAGTGTCTCACATCCCCACAAAAAGTTCTTCTTTGAATATAAAGCAGTGGCATGGGGTGGAAAAGGCAGTCAAAACCCACAGACCAATGTGCTTTTAATAGCACGGTCTTAATTTTCACTCTTTGTGTTCATTTGTTTTCATGATTAAACATTTCTGTCCACAGCACTCCTGTTGTATCAGATGGTTGATTACTACATTTTCACAATTTCTTTTTGTTTTCCTCTTTCAGCATATGCTCCCCGCCTTATAAACCACATACCTGCAAGAAGCTTCCTGTCTTGTCGAGAGCAGAGATTTGCACATCCTGTGCTCTTTTTCTGAACAGATTTGCCTGGAATGCTTTCAGGCTGACGTTAATAAATTGAGGCAATATGCAATAAAAACACGTGCTACACTATTAAGGATCATATCTGAACTTAAGCTGGGCTGTTTTTTTTCTCAGTTCACGCAGCCTCACACCTACCTGTAAGGTTAATCATAGCCAGTGATTTTTACTAACTAGAAGCAAAATTTTGTCTTGGTCTTTCCCATATTAAAAAAAAAATAGAATGTCTCGGCTCACAGAGGGAAAGTCTTCATTCTTAAATTGTACTAAACCACTGGAATTGCAGTTCTTGGTGGTTCCCTCCAAATACAGCTACAGGGAAGTGAGATAATTCAGGGTTAACAGCTTGTAGCTACTGCTAAAAATTGGTAAATATAGCTCAATTTAGGCACTCGGTGCTTCCCCAATGACGACAACTGGAAACAGCTTGTATCATTAGTAGTCCCTGCACAGAATATTTCAATACATATTATATATTTTTATATATAAATCAAAGTAAGATGGGTTTTGATGTCTGTCTTCTTGCACCATGGCAGAAGTGCCCTGAACCTGACCCATGACTCCAACTTTTAGGAGCTGTCCCAAAACACTCATATTGATGACACTCATTATTTCTTAGACTAATTGACACTCATTATTTCTCAGACTAAATTACCTTGAACAAGGCACAAATTCTTTGAACAGAGAAGTAACCTAAAGTGCAAATCACAGGAGTGGCAAAAGTCTTCATTTAGTCTTTGTATCCATATTGCCCAACATGCCTTCTCTATGATATCTCCTGGTATCTTTGGTGACATCTTGCATATGGATTATTTACTGCCTGTACCCTTTAGAAGACATGAAACTATGATACCTGTTTTTGGTGGCTTAATGTGCACATCATTTAATGTTTTATGATCATTACTCTATTGCAATTTTTCACTATATAAAACATGGGAAATGTCACTTATTTTAAAGGGCTGTATTTAACCCACACAGAAACCGCTTTCAAACGCAGTTAAGGTTGTGACAAGCCAGGAAATGTGTAAAATCATAAATAATACAAAATGGGAATTAAAGGTTTCAAAATGCACGATACCTTTGCCTCCCTCCCATGTAACTCAGCAGTCCAGAGGTGCTGGCAGGCTGAGCAGCTGGCAGTGTGCCATGGATATGGAAAAAGTGTGGGTTTTTTTTCCTTCCCCCTTTCTATGGAAAATTATCTTCCATTTTATTATAATGCAGCGCAAGTATGAAGTTTATTCTTAGCAGCATGTCTCATAAGTCATGTTGTGAAAGCAATTGTAACAGAGGGAATATAAAGTGTATTATTAGCAGTAATAACGTCTTACTTTTACGCGGAGCCTTTCATCCAGAAGGGTTCCGGGGCACTCTGGCAGGCCGTTGGCAGCACTTTGCTCTGCGACACTCGAGGCAGAGCTCAGCCCCAGTGTGCTGCTCCTCCTGTGCTTGCAAAGCCTGCGTGGAGAGCAGCAGCAGCTGAGCACGTGTAAGGAAATCAGCATCCTCAGAGGTGCCAGCCTTTCCGTGAGATCTGAGGTTTGCTCTTACCTTTCCCTCTGGAAAATGCTTTGTGGTCACAGCTGCCTCCTGGGTGTCCAGAAAAAAAAGACTTTTCAGTCATTGGCATTTCTGCTAAAATCCTGTGCTTTTCTGCGGGCTGCGGCCAGGACAGGCTCTCAACCACTGTGGTCTCCTCACGTGTGGCAGCTGAAACTCTGAACACGGTGCTGAAAGACACCAAGATAAAAGGCAATAGGACCCCAGGAAGGCAAGGTTTATGAGGACAGTCTGCACCCAAAGGCCATGGAGTCCTTCCCTGATTTAAAAGCAAGATATACTTGCATCAGTTGTTCTAGCAATAGCAATGGGAAGTTTGGGCGTAGCACCAGGGACAACAGGATTCCCTCAAGGGCCTAACTTGCATTTACCATTTCCTTTATGATTTCTGTTTTCTGCAGCCACGTCTGCCACAAGGATCTGTTCCTCTCTGTGACTGACTGTGGCAACACTATGCTCTAATAAAACATAATATTAAGGGCAAATTTAGCTTTCTTCCACAGAATATTGCGCTAAATTTCTTCTGTGGTCACAAGCAAAGCAGTTTAATCATCTGCTTAGAATTTTCTGAGAGGAAAAACAATAAATCAGTAAATGATTATGTAATCATAATTTTCTCTTCCAAATGATGGTACCTTAGCAGGCCAGAACACCGATACTGCAGGAAGTTCCTATTAAATGTATTCTGATGTCAAGCAGAGGAGTCTGATAATGGTCTGATGCTTCAGGTTTGCAGCCACCCTGTCCCTGCTTCCAAGCACACTGGTCAGCTGAGGAAGGCACAAGAGGGCAGGGAAGCGAGATGCGGAATTGCTGCAGAAATTGCTGGTGGGTGGAGGAGGACAGAAGGGGCCATCAGGTCAATGGCCTGAGCAGGCGAGGAGGATTCCCCTGCAGCAGAACACAAAGCGCAGAGAGAAAAGTCACTTCCGAGGCTAAAAAAAAAAAATGTAATAAGGTATAAAAGTAAAAACGCAAACAAGCTAGTTCTAATGTGAGGACTGCTAGCAGAGGCTGAGGGAACGAGGGGATAAAAGGAAACGGTTAAGCCCATCACTGACAGGGCCAGGCATCCTCCAGCCTTGGCTTTCCAGGATTTATCCTCCTTCCCACCTGGGGAGGAGCGGTTTGGCCACACCACCTCGGCAAGACAAGCAACATCTGCTATGAGAAGGCAGCTCAGCCAAGACTAACATTAAAAGGAGAACTGGGATAACGGTTGTTTTCCTGGAAATGTTGAGTATTTTTAACTACAGATAGAATTAATAAAATCTCATAACATCAGGGCATACACTGTTTTTAGTCTCTCACTTGGAACTCAGCTATGAATAGTTATACCTGAGAAGATATTCTGACGAATTAGACCTGAACTGCAGCCTCCAAAGTTCTCCCCAAGTTGAAGAAGATAAAGTAGGGCTTTACTCACCTTAATTTCACAATATTTTACTTCCTCCTAATAAATAAATCCGGTAGAGTCATTTTTGATTCTGATTGATTCATACTCAGAGAAAAAACACTTAGAAAATCTGGTTTCAAATCCAGTAGCTTGTTCTAAATTTACCTGTGGCACTGACCTGGTGTTCATAGCCCTCCTACTTCCTGACTTTATTCAGACATATATCAATCACAAACGCAATATGTATACATGTGTGTGCTGTATTTCTATCGATTGCACCACGGAGAAGCATTGTATGTGTGATAAATACAAGTGTATTTAGATTAGGAAAGAGTAAAATGTATCCTCCTTTTCAGAGTCACCGAGTTGCAGAGAGGCATTTCCCGCTTCTGCCTGCACGGGCCTCTACACCTTACAGCAACCAACACACCAGGAAAGCAGCTGCAGGAATGGATATTCCCAAAGTCAGCTTCTTTCCTAGAACAGGGCAGCACAAGCAGCTCGTGCATCAACACAAATCCCCTTTTTAGCACATGCTCTACTGCTACATAGACATATTTTATAGGCATTCAATCCTGACTGCTTTAAAACAGGTTACAGGACATACAGAAGGACTATACACCTGTTAATGCACAGGACTGCAGTTGCACTATATACACATATATTAATATACATGTTTGTATTTGTGTTTGAACACAAATTTTATTGTATTCAAACACGTGTATTAATATATACATATGTATTTTATATATGTGCAATATATTATATACACACACTGAGAGATTATAAGGTATGGCTAATGGATGAGTGCCAGAAACCTTTGCCAGAGGTTCTCCCCACCATAATTTGTTAAGAAATTACTAGGAAACACATAAAAGACAGCACCCAAGCCCTTTTGCCAGCCTGCACCTCAAGTGCCCTTGCATTGGGTGTCCCACATCCGCAGCAAACCAAGGCCCATGGTGCTTGGCCCCTGCCGCCTTGAACACCCAGCGCTTCAGGCTCTGTGGTTAGGGCACTGCTGCTTCAGCACGGAGCTCACCACGCTCTAGCACTGCAACCTTAATTCTTTCTCCAGTTCACATGCTTTTGGCCAGGAGATCTTTCCTTAGGAAAGCACAGCATTGTCAGTAAGTTATTTCTCTGTCAGAATCGCTCAGTTTTGTTTATCTTCATTTTCCAGGTAGAACTGGAGAACAACTGTTTCAAAATGACATCTCAAAGTAGTTCTTATTTCAAATAAAAACCATGGAGCCCTGAATTCATTTTTGCTTGTGGATTCTAAAGGGGAAATTGGTTTTCGACATGTCCACCTGTTTCCAGCTGACTGAGAAGTCAACACCTGGGCTTTGACATTCCTGATTTCAAACTCTGGGGAATTTCTTCCTTTTGCTGGAGTTTTTGATGCTGCCTTCCCATCTGAACTTAAGACAGCGTTGCAGGTTTGCCTGCAATAGGAAAATTCTCTTTTTCAAAGATCTGAGGTAACTGTTTCTCAAGAAATTTTGTCTTTATTATTGTTTCATTTCTTGTAGATTCCCCCCTGTAACCTTTGACACCCAACACATTAACACTGAACAGATTAACCCGAGGGCAAGCCTACATTTAAGTTGATGCCCTGTTTCCCTACAGTCCACATAAAACCACTAGAAATTATCTTAAACATATTAATGAAGTAGGCTTACTTTCTCTTTGCAAAACAAGTTAGGTAAGAAATGGAAAAATCTCTTTGGCCAAGCCTGGTTGTGACTTGTGGACTTTGTCTCTGTCTTGTTTGCAAGTGTTTTTTTAGGAAGTGTGGGCAACTATTAAATTCAATAAGGCACCCCAGGCAGGTAATGTGCATCCAGCCAAAGTCTGACAGTCTAAAAAGATAGCACTTTGCTTCATATATGAATGGAATAATAAGAGGAACCTGAAAGCTAATGTAAATATTTGTAAACATTTGTAAATTCCTCCTATGAACTAGAACAGAAAATATTTTATGCAAGAATACTAATTTATAAGCCAGTCCATTCTGTTAGCACAAAAAGCAAAAGAGAAGGTGCCTAGTTGTGCTTTTATTGGCTTCTGTATCAGTGATTCCTTTTGGCACTTTCTATCTAGAATGGAATTAAGTTGCTCAGTCTTCATCATCATGCTACCTGCCAAGCTCCACACTGCCCAAGTTGAGCTTCCCTGTTTGGAAAGAATCAAAAATTCCATGCTAGGAAGCATGGAAGTGCTCGATGTGCATGCTTCAGTGAGGGGCTGTTTGCATATTCATCCATCAAAGCACTGAGAATCCTTATCGTTGTGTGTAAGCCCTCCCAAAAAACACCTAAAAGCCAGAATAACAAGCACAGGTCATGTTTTGGGGTTGTTTCTGGCAGCTGAAGTCTGCACTGATGTTTCAGACAAAGTTTTCTTTATCCTAACATCACCCAGCTGATGCTTATTGTAACTCAGGGATTATCATCAAGACAAAAGTAACCAGATGAAGGGCAAAGCAGTGCTGGCTCCTTAACCATTTAAACCCTGAAGAAACAAAAGCCATGATTATGTGATTAACTCCGCTAAAAATTAAGCGGTACCAATTTCCCTGTATTCACAGCAGATGAGGCTGTTGCTCACCAATGAGCAGACGCAACGAGCAGGTCACTCCCTGGTGAGAAACTATACATATGACACACAGTTACCATACCATTCTGTCTTACACACTCACACGTTTACACCCATTGTAAGTTCCTGCATCTATAAGCAGATCACAGACTATCAAAAATGCTAATTTTTCTTGGGATTGTGATCACCAGGCTGTCAGATGGGGCATGACACTTGTCTGTGAATAATGATCATCTCCGTGAGCTCTGATACGTTATCAGTTATCATGAGCTGGGGAAGGCCTTTATGGAAGTCAGGGGGAGAGCAGCTGCCTCTCATCCAGGTCAGACATAACCACCGAGCTCCTTTGTTTATCTGCAGTTGAAGTTACAGGAAGAGCCCTAAAATTTATGTGGTTGGTGTGAAAACCCAAGGAATGGGAAACACCCAGGAATCTTCAAACCGCGGCCTGATCCCACTTCTCCATTTCCAAGCAGCTGCATGATACCAAAAAGCCAAAGGCAAAGGCACCTTTTCCTCTGTTTTGCTCACCCTTTCTTTATCAGCAGGGGTACCCGGGCACGAGGAGGTCACCCCAGCACACACTGACCACAGGCTGCAGCGCTCGCATCACCGAGACGAGGGATGAGGGCCATTAAAACACTCCTAAGCTAGGAAAAATAAACCAAAAATTCAGCCTGGCCACCTTCCAAACTGCTGCAGCGAGGAGAAATTTGTAAGATAACTCTTATTGTAAAAATATATCTTCCTGGGGTTTTATTTTTATAGCAAGCTTCATTTGTGGAAAACCGCTCTCGGTTCTCAGGAGATGTGTCCGGCTCTCCGGAGTGCTGCAATTCCCAGCCTTTGGCTGCCCGCCCAGCTACGCCAAGAACTCCGAGGTAAAAGATCCCGGCTCGTTAGAGCGGGGCCTAACAAAGCCAGGAGCCTCACACTGCCCCCAGCCACAGGAAGAAGAAAGCAGAAACTGCTGCCACCTCAAACCAAGAAAATCTCCAAACAAGGCACACGGATTTTGACTATTTTTCCAAGCAGCTGAGGTGCTGGAAGGCTTTAGCCCTGCAGACACCGACATGCTGCCCCTGAAGCCAATTAGCCCAGGCACTGATTGTTCACTGCTCAAACCTGTGTTCACACTCCCCATATGCCAGGCTAATTTGGTAGGGAATCACATTCCCAAACGAGGTGCCAGATTCCTAACGCAGGGAAATGAAAGACATCGCTGGGGCTCAGCTAAGCACGTTGTGCTGGACCCTTCTCACCAAACTGGTCTTGCCCACACGAATCCTTCAAGTCGTTTTTCCCAGGCTAAAATGGGATTTTGGCAATGTGAGGGGGGCAGAAGGGAAAGGATTTGCTGTGATAACCAATGTTGGCAGCGACTGCACAGAATTGTTGGTGAGGTTTTCCAAGATTAAACACTCCAGCAGTGCAAAGGGAGGAGCGTGAGCGTAAACATGCATTTATCAGGGAAATAAGTCTTAGGAGAAGATACAAAATAGTTTTCAACCCCAATCCTTTACTTTGGGACACAAACCCAGGATATATAAAACAAGATAAAATAAGCCTATGCACAAGGTATTACAGTGCATACAACGCAATGAGGCCTCAAAAGCAAAATGTAGTACAGCAAAAAAACCCTAGTGAAGCTGAGACCTGCAGCACAGTCGATCGCATGGAGAAGTTCTGGAAAATAAAAGCTGTGGGTTCTGCTTTTCCCGCTCTGGAGGGGAAGTTGGGGGGCAGAGGCAGCACAAACTCGGCACAGGGGCCTTCCTGAACCACCTCCGGGCAGGAAAAGGCCAGTGGCTACTGCGGGGGCAGCCAGAGCTGTACTTGGAGAGGAGAAAAGCTGCTTTTGCAGCTCGTACCCTTGCCAACGAGCAAGTGCCACCTGCACGCGCGAGCACGCGGCCGCCGTCTCAGCCCCGGCTTGTGCATCTCCTCGCTTCAGAGAACGCTTTTAACAGGACAGGAGTTTTAAGCCCTTGTTGAAAGCTTTTAGAAGCACCACATGCAGCTCTTCCAAGCTCCAATCCCAGAGCCTTCCTGAGGATAACGCACGAGTTAAAGCAACTCTACCCAGGGATTACCTGGCCCCTCCAAGGCTCCGTGTGGTCAGAGGTAATTTATTAGGAGATTATCTCCATTAAAAACAATTCTCAATCCTCCTTGCAAGCATTTCCTTCCAAAGAGTAAAGAGCTTATGGGAGGCTTTGAAAAGCTGGTTAATCGAGAGGACATCTGACTTAATTTCCATGATGGTCCTTGTGCGGGGCTGACACGGGGGACAGCCTGCCCCTTTCCCCTCCAGTTATTACAGCTGGGGGGCATAACTGTGTAGCAGAGTAAATACTACAGCATAGGAAAGTATGAAGGAATTTGTGGAGTATGCAAGCTGACAGGGTCAGTGATGTTTTTATCTTAAAAAAAAAAAAAAAAAATCAATCTGACCTTGCTTGAGATAAAATGCCTTTCAGGAAGAACATGTGAAATCTTAACCTGTTAGTCCAGGGTACAGAGTAAGCAAGAAGATTTTAAATATCAAGTCTGTGCCAAGAAAAGTATTTCAGAGAATGCACAACCTTTAATAGATAAGAAAGGTATCTCCAGCCTTTTAAATTGTATCTGCTTCTTTGCTGAGAACAATAGAAGATTAAAATAGCAGAGGTTTTGATTCAAGGGGAAGCAAAACAAGGGTGAGTTTTCAGGCTTTCCTTAGCATCACGAAACACCCAGCAGTGGTTTTCCCTTAGCTGTTTGCCTACGGGTGCTGCATCCACCCTCGTGCTGTGCTGGAGCAGCACCCTGTCCTGGCCTCCCTGCTGCCCTCCGAACACTCCCTCCTTTGCAAGGGAAGGATTTTGATTAGCGAGATCTTCAAGCACGAGAGTGAAGATAAGCTGGGCCTTGTGGATCCCCAAATACATCCTTCTGCACAGAAATGCCCAATTAACAGCCCGAACACACTTGCTTTATGAGTCACTAATGAACACTTGTATACGCCAAATACTCACAGCTAATTCTGACACCACCTCCGCGCTTGACCTCCCGTCATCGCATCAAAAGGATCAAAGTTTTAACTGATGTATTAGCAAGATTTTAAATAGCTTTTTTTTCAAAAAAAAAAAAAGCATAGGGAAAAAAATAGACCACTATTGAACTCTGACTGCTAGAGATGACTATTGAAAGTCTCACACTCCATCCACCTCCACCACCCTTTGGTGGCTGAGTGCACGAGGGCCACATGCTCCATGACCACGTGGGGCTCCCAGCCCATCCTGTCCCTTCCAAGAAGCCTCCAGAGCCCAGCCCATGTTTAGCAGCAGGGACACAGCCCTGCAGCCCCTTCTGAAGCTGCTCTTTGCTTTAAGGACCTTTAATAAAAATAAATAAATAAATAAGAACATGCAGGAAAGATTCACATGAGTTTTAGACCGGAGGAAGTAGCTGGCAGGGAGAAGTGACCAGCTCAGTCTGTTTATTGAATCAAGAAGATGACTGTACAGTGAGTTGATTACAAGAGAAAAGCACCTCCTGGGGAGAGAACACCAGGTACTGAAGGGATCCCTAATCTAGCAGAAAAGGGCACAACAAGAAACCAGGGCTGAAAGCTGAAGGCAACCTTCTTCTCCAAGGTGCATCAGGAGAGAGGCCACCAGGCCACGAGCTGCTCCTCCCTCAGCCTGGGCTGCATTCACAGCACTGAAGTGCATTGCGCTGACGTGAAAGCATCTGCCTTCGTCATGTATTTTCAGTCCCAGATCTCTATCTTCTGGAAAAAGAGGCCTGGATAAAAATCGGCTGCTTTCCTGAGGCACTCCCTGCTACACTATGGATAGCTATTAAGCTACATTAACCTTGGGGCTTATTCTAGTATTTACTACATTCCAGTAAAAGCAATTGCTCTGGAAACCAGTCGGTGACTTACCCCTATAAACTGCACATTTCTCCAAAATCCACCAAATGTAGAGATCTCACATGAATGGCTACTGAATTAGAAATTGCATTTAGCTAAACAAAATGCAATAAATCAAATTCTGCTCCGTTTTAACAGCATAATCCAGTGGATACTAGTACTATGACACTGGAATAAGCGAGAGTAGGATTTCACCCAGTGAAACATGGGAAGTCTTAAGACTGAAGGGAAAACCCACGAGATTACCCATCACTTTCCCCATCGGACAGAGCAGATGTCTCAGGTATTAGCTGCAACTTCACCACAGTTGAACCAATTGCTGCATTTTTTTGTCCCAAGAATGGAGCTTCTTCACCAGTCCCTCAGTTCCGGATTAGAATTTTGATTCTTCTGCTCCAGTCTCAGATGATAGGAGAGAAGACAAGACAAAAAAACCTCACCAGGGATAAATTAACCACAGAAAATAATCATTAGCAGCTTCCACATAGGCAGAACATAGGTAGAAGTCTAGAATAAACGATTTACAGCATTACACAGTGAAACGCCATCTGTAGTTCTGTTTGCATCAAACTATTCCCTTAGCTATCACGTAGGTGACTCCAAATCACTGTGTAAGCTGCGCTTATCAGACCCCTATCCCCAACAGTGTCTCCATCCCTTCTCCACTTCTAATTTCATCTGGCAGAAAGAAATCACAACGCTGAGGTTTTGAGAGGCATTTCAACACCCGTCGCATTTGCCTATCTGTACTTTTAATATGTTGCTGATGAGTAAGGCTGAGTCAGATGCACAATTAAGATATTTGGCCAGGCAATTAATGAAGACCTTCTCCGGAGCCGGCGCTGGCAGCGCAATTCCGCCCTGCGGAAGCGGACAGGCGTCGGCTCGAGCAGCAGCAGAGCCCGGCTAACGGGGAGCAAGTCCCACTTTTCCACCTTTAGAGCCTTCCTAATGCCTTGAACAGATCTCTGAGCCTATAGGTTGGGAGGGCTTAATTGGCCACTACCAGCTTTCAATTACAAGGGTATCAATTCTGACGTGGTGGTTAGAAACCCAGCTGTTCTTTACCCAACACCTACAAGTATCCGTGGCTGTCCCTAGCCACAACTTTGTTCCTCTCCATCACAGCAACGTGTGACCTCTTCGCTGGCACTAGTAGTGACGTTGTGGTTCACAAACTACTCTCACCGTGGGTTGAAAAGCATGGTAATGATGTGAAATATTTCCATGTCACTGGAAAACTAGATTCTGCTTGCTGAGGTTACCTGGCAGCTTTTACACTCAAAAATCATCTTCCTAAGGGTATTTTAAGTCCAAGAGAGCTTATGATGTTGAAGAGTCTGGCATATACAGAGAGATGTCATTCTCTTAAGTGGGAATGGAGAAGTACAAAGAGAATTACTGTGTTTATCATCTCTTCTCCTGTCATACACCATACTACGTCTTCCCTGAAAGGGAAGCAGGACTAGTTTAGCACAAGCATCCTGACATTCCCAAAGCTGGTGCTCTTCCCCCCTTAACCACAACGAGGAGAGCGGTATTGATAGGACCACTCTATGGAAAAATGTTCTCAAAGTTTTCTATTTTGTTGCCGATTTTTAGTGTGTGTTTCTACACTATAATATCCAAATAATAAACTCCAAGTACAACAAAAATAGTCAGACCATTAACTGCAGTAAAAAGCATCTATCTCTATAATAAAATGTGCAGATGCCCCTAAAATCAGCAAAATGTGATTTAGACTAAACCAAGACATCAAGACTCACCGAAGTATTTTAGTCCTGTTTCCAAATACTGGGGAAATGCATCTTATTGCTGCAAATTATTTTTCTTTGCTTTCCCTCTGCATTCAATGCTGCGACAGAAGCCAGCATTTCCCAAGGAAGTGCTTCCAAAGACCAAAGACCTATTCCCAGCAGGAAATATGCTCCACTTACTCCAAGCCTTGCAAGGATGCAAAGCGTGCTCGTCTAAACACGATCTATCCTAGCCGAGAGGCTCACTAGTACTTGGAATTTAGGCAGCACTTTGCAGCTTCAAGGTGCTGCACAAACATTTAACTTATTTATTAATTAAATTTTCCAGCTAGGGACGTAACCTAGATTTAGCTCGAAGGCAGCTTTGGACGCAGGCAGCTCTGGTAAACAGGCTCGTCACGTTCGCATAAAGGGCCGGACCAAGTTCTCTCCGAAGAGCCTCCCTATAAAAGGGAGCAGGAATCTCCCCTCTGGAGGCAGCTCGCGGCCCAAACCATGGTGTGGATGGGAGCAGAGCTCCTGGGGGGTCTCAGCTCCCCGGGGATCTCCTCAGGCACCAAGCTGAGGAGGGCAGAGGTGGGATGGGTACTTAGAAACTCTGCGCTTGTGACTGCACGGCCTGGACGCTGACAGTAACCGGCCCCACGGGGCCTGAAGCCTCTGGTAGAGCTGGACAGGCTCCAAGGCGTGCGGCGTCCAACCCCACCTCTGCTCAACTGAAGCTCAGCAGAACGTCTGTGGCCTTCAGGGGATGCTGAGCCCTGCTCCATGCTGTGCAAATACCGTGACGTTAACAGGGAAATACTGCAGTTGGGTGCCTGTGGAAACAGTTCATGCTTTTACTCCAGCCTCTCTCACTGCGACACGTCCTCCCCAGCTCCGCAAACCAGAGCACTAAGAACCAGGCACCACCGGCCTGGCTTCGGATGTGCATGTTCACACTAGGGAATCTCTTCAAAGACACAGTTAGGAGTTATGACCTAGATTTGCAGAAATATTCAGATTTTTATTTCTTATTAGACGATAACATTTAGCAACATCATCATCTTTGCTGCCCATCCCTAGCAGGATTTTGTGTAAGAACCATCTCCGTGGCATCTGGCTTTTGCTCAGACTTCAGAACTACTCCAAGTCAAACTTGGGGGAGCTAAAACCATTCGTCCTCTATGAGTTTATGTTCTGACAACACAGGAGAGCAAACCCCCCATCTGATATAGGAATGTCTCTGCATCTTATTATTCTTTCATTGGCACATAGTAAATTGAGCCTTTGCAATAGCAATACAACTGGGAAATAAAGATAATTAAGAAACATAAAGCATGTCACTCTTCTTGAACCCAGTTGGAACCTTGGGTTTGTGCCTCTCTTGCAGTAGGATTATGAGCCTAGCTTAAGTCTGTATTCTCATAATTTTACATAATTGACCAATCTCCTATAATCTAAACTGTCTAATAACTATGCACAGAAAGTGAGCCCTTGCCATAATATTTATAAATATTTCATACGAAATGGAGTTAATACAATTTATTTATAATGCATGGGAGTCTGCATTGGGTTTATAAAAATAATGGGTGTTAACACACAGTCATGATTTAATAATCAGAGACTAATTCCTAAAATACATATGGAGAGCAGCTGGTTCCAACAAGCAGGAGCGGGAGGTGCAGCAATGGGCACCACAGAGTGAGGTGCCATCAACGACAAGTTCATCCCTCTCCCGCCTTTCCCTACGGACCAGCACAGACCAGATTCCCAGTTTCCCCAGGAAAACTGAGGGTGGTGTCACACACATCACGGCACCGGGGCAGTAAAACGTCACCCCAGGCTGCCCGTCGGCTCAGGAAGCAGCTCAGGAGCCATCAGGCTACCCCGGGCATTAAACATCCACCAGCTGATGGACTCCAAGTTGGTAAGGCACAAAAGGCTCTGTGTGCTGCACAGTAAATGCCTCTCCTATCCGAGACGCAATTCCCGCTGGCGCAGAGGAGCTGCCTGCAGAAGGCAGCGTGCAAGGCTGGGGCGCCAGCCCAGCGTGGGCATGGGGCTCAGGCCAGGGCTGCCCTCAGCAAGGGCCAAAGGCTGCAGAAAGCAGCGGGCGCCAGCACCGCACACACAGCGGTGACCACGGGGCCGCACGTGCTTACAAAACAGTATTTTTAATGATTTTATTTCAAGGTTACTCGTGTTAAATGCTTCTCTTATGCACTCAGAACACTAGGCAAAAGAGGGTCTTCTATTAAAAGCAGAAACAGCATCTTTTTCACATTCCTATTTTTCATAGAACTTCTCTGGATGAATCTGAATGGAGTTAGTTATTTAGGGACAGCTGGGTTAAGTTTCTCAGGTGTTCAGGCAACAACTTATAACGTGACACGGCACTAAATATTTCAATTCCCCATTGCAGAAGACCCGGTGTTTTCTGTTTGGTAAGATGCCCTGCACATTTATTTACAAGAGAATGTAATTACAGAGCCAAAAGCAGCCTTAAGAACTAATACAAAATTATTCCCACAAGCAGAGTTACAGGCTTAAGCGTGTGCAGGTGGAAGCTGCAGAGCCTCTGAGCTCACCAGAGGGTTCAGCACAGACCTTCCTGGGGCTCCCTATCCCCCTTGATCCGTTCTGCCCGTTACTGGCCCTGTAATGTCTTGTTTCTGCAGGGTCACTTTAGATTCCAACCACAACATGCTTTTGTTTCCTGTAAAAATATCATTTAGGTTCATGCCACTAAATATCTACAAACATAAAATAATACATTTATGCCTATAAATTATAGATGGAATATTGCTGCAATATATATTAGTCAAGCACACAGTGTTTCTTACTCCGGACACAATTTGTGATTTCAGCCATCAGGTGAGGAACATGAAAAACGAGAATATTTTAGTTTACCTAGACCCCTCATATATTGGCTGTGCTCTTTGTGCTCGGCTTTTGGAAGCGCCAGCTCTTCACTCTGCATCTAACTTTAATCACCATTTTTCTCCCTAGGAAGGGGTCACTTAGAGGGGCACTGCGCACTGGATAGCGAGAGGGATGGGCTCACAGCCAATACCTAAAGCCACAGCAAGAACCAAAGTAGGTCCTGGTTGCAATGAAACACTAAGCAGGGCTAAACATCTGCGGCCAGATTTACCCAGTGCAACAAGTATTAGCATCAAAAAATGTTCTGCTGGGTCTCAGTGCACAAACCTGGCCCCAGATTTGCAAAAAAAAAGCTGCTGCAGTCCAAGGGTGAAATGCAGCAGCAGGCCCATTTATGAGGCTAAATATGTAAATCTGATCAAGCTTCAAATCAATAGAGGTTTCACATATGTGAGTAAAAACACGACGGTTTAGTGCCAGCTTTAATCACTTACTCATATGTTAACTCATCCATCTTTCCTATGATCGGAGCCATAAGTTTCATTCTCCAGCACAAAAACTATTATTGCAACAAATGTCACCATTTTAATTTGCAACCAGTGTCCCAAATACATTCCATAATGTATTATTTTAATCTCTGAAAAGAAAAAAGGGATTTTTTTCTCCAATTAAGTGGACAGTCATGCACATTTAGTAGCAGACACCTTCCAGCGCAGGTGAAACTTAAAATGCAAATACGGGTCACAAAAAGATCTAGCATTGCTCAGACTAAACAGTGATTATTTTGTACCCTCTGCAACCATCCAGATCTGATCAGGGTTAGGAAGGACTCACTAAAGGCCTTGCTCCTATCCAGCTCCTACCACCTTGCACTGACTGCTGGATATGAGCAGAGAACCTGAATGCAGAGCTCGTCCCATCCTATTCACATCAGGCATAAGACTTTCACTCCCCCAATCAAGCATCCCCATAAAAGGAACATAATACTCTGAGGTGACATCTTGCCACTATTTTGTGGCTGTGTGTTTCCTCCTACCTCTTCCCCACTTTCATCTTAAACTGCACAAAAACGGAGGAATTTCCTCCCTTGAGACAATGCCTTCTTTTGTATTCTACCTGGTGCCCACACTGAAAATGTAGCTGGTTTCCCGTATTTAGAAGATTCATGTTCAATATAAATTAGGCAGGCTGAATAATTGAAAACTATGCTATGGAAAGAGCTACAGGCTTGAGAAAAATGGTTAACATGAGCCAGAGAGGAAATAATTCAGTTTCTCCTGCAATCTGGAAGTTTCTAATATCATGCAAATGACTGAATACTCTGACAAGTCAGTCCGCAGGCCACCTGCTTCACCCTTTGCAATGGGGAAAACAAAAGTTCTGCTAGTTCCCCTCTAGTTACCCCTCAGGGATTTATCATCCCACACTTGACAGATCACATAAACCCAACCAGGACTTCTAAACTACCCTTAACTGCTTCACTACTATTCTTTGGAGACTGGGATTCCTACCTAAGTGAACCAAAGGAGGGAATTTACCCCCTGCCCTCAGGGACCAAGGCTGCATCCCAAGCTGACAGCACCATCCTGGAGCAGAGGTGGCCCCCAGTCCCCTGGCATCTCCCCTTACCCATTAACTCACCCACCTCAGCTCCCTGGAGACACATGGCCACTTCTGCAGAGCTCAGAGCAGCCAAGCAGCCCCCCAGCTCCTGCTGCCTTCATTTATATAATCAGCTGCCAAGGTGCTTCCAGCTGCAGGCTCAGGAGCCCTCATTCAGCCTTGGGTTTCATCATCCTCTTGGCAGAAACACCAGCTCCATGCCCAGATAAATGGCTGTAGGGACACCTTCGAAAAGAAAAAAAGAAATACACATGATGCAAAACTGCAAAAACTTGCAAGTGCCCAATAAGGTGCATGATCCAAACTCACTGCAGTAGTGCTCTGCTTAAAATAGTCAGAGCTAAAAACCAGAAAAAAAAAAAGCCAGGTAAGAAGCAAAAAGTTCTGGAAGCTCCAGTTTGTGGTGAAAATGCACCCTTTGTTCTCCTGTTTGTCTTCCGCTCACAGCACAAGCACGAGCGATGCTCACCCACACGTATGCTGCACGCTGCAAGTTCTGAGCCTAAAGTCGACGCTTTTGGATTAAGAGGCAATGGATTGACCTACGGTTGGGCTTTGCAGTCATCGTGTGTCTAATTGCTCATCTGCAGCGTGCCAGGCACAGGGTCAGGGCAATGCCAGGGCTCAGAACCCGCTCTGGAGCCTTGGGACACAGTCTTCCTTCTCTCATCAGCTCTGTTTTCACAGTCAGGACCAGTTTTTCCGATCCAGAATGATGTATGGCTGTTGTTATCACAAGCAAATGGATGAAATTCTTTGGTATGAAGCTATATGGTAATATAGCTTTCTAAGAAAAGTCAAGGGCTTGTAAAAACAGAGCATCTTCAAGTGATTTGTGAAGTTGTGCACGTAGGGACATAGGAAATTTATAATTAAGCATTTTCTAAGTGACTCCCTCCCAAACACCACAGTAAATAAGACAGCATTTAAGAAGGTTTGCATGAGTGTACAACTAAATTTGCAAAACTGAGCAAAAAATAAGAGCACCAATGCAAATTCTTTCCAATACCTTGTCACATTCAAACATACAAATCATTATTTCCTATAAAAAGAAGCGGGTGGAAACTTCGGGAAGAAGAAAAAAAGAACTAAGGTAGACTACCAATTTGTGTTAAAAGAGAAGTCTTTCTCCAGTGTTTTGAGCTATATAAATATCTATATTATTGCTTACATATATATGATATGAATTATGACTCAATCTGCTAAATCTGTTTTGATGTATAGAACCTCAGCTGTAATATAATTAGAGTGGAAATGACCATACTCTTAGTAAGAGATTTTGCTCTTTAATAACTAAAACGCACTTTGCTAAAATTCATCACCACTAAGCTGCTAATTTGTAGCTGTCACATTCTGCTCTGAGGATTATAGAGGGCTCTTCAAGTTGCTGCTTTGCGGTGATGCAGCAGCATAACCGACAACAGCAAATTCAGTCAAACAATGACTGTTTACATCATTTAAATTTTGAAAACATAATTAGTGATCTCTTTAGTTACCTAAAACAGTTGGTTAGTGCTGCCCTTTACTGGCTCGTAACGGAATACCACAAATCAAAAGTGATGGTTACCCGAGGAGATGCGGTTCCCTCCCACCAAGGCTGCACCAGGATCCTCAGTTCTCCCTACAGGAGCTCTACGCTCCTACGAAATAAACACCAAAATGTCAAAATTGCCTCTTCAAAACCCAGTTGGTCAAGCAGCAAGTGCTTGGATACACTTATTTCCCCTTTATAACTGCAGGAGTGGTTTCCAATACTGTCTCCTGCTAATTCTTCCATTTTTAGCCGGTGCCAGGGTGTTACTCTAAGTCATTCATGAATGATAAATGATGCTTTTCTTCCATGAAAGAAACTCATTGGCAATAGAACAATGAAAACCACTGTGGAAAGTCAGTGATCATTTTTACTCATTCTTAAATTATTGATTTGCTTAAAATTATTACTAATAGGTAACATCTCTATTTACATGTGAATGCATGTGTGATTGGGTATGTAACCAGTGGTTCTCACTGCATGCCTCTTATCTGCTAATAATATAAGACACTAGATTAAAACAGCTTCTTAAAAATGGTAGATCCAAACCTCACTGAATCCAAACTTCAAGCTTAATTTGGCAAGTGAATTCCAGAGTGGCTGTTTGCTCAGCTATCTATCACTGCCATCCTCCAAGTTACAAAGCATGAAAGACATATGTCTTAATGAGGCTATTAAAAAAATAAAAAGATATTTACGATAATATTAACAGCCAGAAGCTACCCGACAGTAAATAATTAATTACTGTTAATTATTATATGTGCAAGCAGAACTTTAGATGAGCAATTCAGATCAGAGCAGTGTTAGGTTTCATGTGTAAATAGAAGCAGCATTCCCGACTCAGAGACCTGACAAATCAAGCCACTAAAAAACAACACAGGGAATATTTTTTAAATGCAGATTAAAAGATGGAGCCTTCCTTTCAAAAACAGGTTGGCTATTTTTGCACAAGTAACCTACTCTTTGTTATAATGCATTATGTTTAACCTGATATTTTAATTTGATTAGCAAGTTTTGATCTATACGGACATAAAAACTACAAAGCTTTTAAAATTTGCTCTACAATTTTCTCTAGATACAGCTGCGAGGGTTTTAATATTAGCCACATTTCTGTTGTTTTAGGAAGTATTGCCTATTTTAGTTTTGAAAAAAAAAATGTGTGAAGAAACTACTTCATAGGAAAACGTTGAGCTTAAGGGTATAGCTGCTCACAAAACAAAACACGAGTGACTGGAAATAGAATGTGTGTGCTAGCACTTTGGTTAAGCCATTTACAGCACAGAAAGACCACTTTGGCAGAAACATTTATGTCTACATGAGATTAGATTTTGCATTTATTATGGGCATGTGGCATATTATTAATTATTAACACCAAAAATAAATGTTTATGTTTGCAGAAAAAACAAGCTGCTAAATTCTGAAAAAATATTGTCAAGGATTTACACATTGTGTCATGGCTGTTATGTAAATGGAAGCAGCAGAGTTTCAGGGTTTATTATTAGAACAAAACATTTCTCACTCGGCAGCGGAAATCCGGCCTTTAATTTACGTGCATCTCTGAATCAACAGGTCTGATACTTAAGAACAAGCCTTTGTGTATTAAATAATTGACTCGGCCTCCTCCCTGAGAGCATAACTCATGGAGCTCCTTTGCCTGGTGAACTGCAGGGGGATTAAAAAGCCCTTCTCCCGGCAGACCAGCACGGGCTCATTTTCTATCCGAGCCCCCAGGAATGAGTAATAACGCTCCGTGCTCTGCCGGCAGGACACAAGGAGATTCAAATGAGAAACCATGCTTATTAGGCAGCCTCTCTCCTAGATTGCAGACATACCCAGTTTCCAGACTTCTCACTAAGGTATCCAGCATCTCAACTCGAATCAAGATTGGGAAGGATCTTCTTGCCCTCTAAGGAGAGAAAGACATTATCAAAGAGCGTGGAAATAAAGGAGGGACTGAATGGCAGCTCATGTGCTCCCTGAAAACCTCCTGGAAACTATGTGGGGATGCTGGTCTCGGGGTGACATTTCTGGAGGGAACCTCCCTGTCCCCTGCCCTTGGGCTGTGCTGAAGCTCAAGCAACAGCAAAAAGCTGCTCGGGGAGGTCTGTGTTTTCACTACCTGACTGAGCGGACTCAGCATTTGTCCCCTCTCTGCACAAACACATGAACCTTTTGGTTGTGTCATTTATCTCAGCACAGTTTCCCAACCTTTCTGCTGGAAATGAGGCAGCTGGGCTTGCTAAGGTGCAAGCCCAGATCAACATCCAAATCCTTGCCTATCAATTGACTTCCCAGGAGGTTAAAGTAGCGCGGGCAAAGTGGGAACCAAGTGGCCCAGCCAGCTTTGCCTTTGGGGACGCCCGCTGCCACTTGGCCATCTCTGCCAGCCCCATGTCTCACTCCGGGCTTCCAATACTGACCCCTGCGAGGCCGGTTCCCTGCTCCCTGCATCTCTGGAGGCCTCCCCAAAGGCACTTGCTGTCCCGACAGCAGGTCCACGGCATTGGCGGAAGGCAGCGCGGCCCAGAGCAGGACAGGAAAGGTTCCCAGTGGCACCTAAGGGACCGCTGAATGTCCAAACCCCAGGCTGAAGCCTGCAAAGCTTCATTAGGTTTGGAGTTGGTTAGGAATTCACACTTGAGCTGTTGCTTCACTGCAGCACTGGCAATCTGGGTAATGCTCTGTACTAGCAGTTTACACAGCCCCTACCGTAAATTACACCCCGCAGTGCCCAATGTGACCTCCCAAACTGAGGTCAATAATCAGAAATTTACCCATTGCCCTGACTCTATTAAGTGGCAAACCCAACAAGTGCAGAGAGAAGAGGTATTTCTTGCCGCTTCATACTGAGAGGGTGTAAGAGAGTCTGCTGCAAGCACTTCTAGCAGAGCAAGTTCCCACCAGGGTAACCTCCAATCCTTCAGTACTTAAGCACTGGCTTAAATCTTAAATTAAAACAGGTAGTGGAGCTGTAGTGTATATGACAATATACAGTACCTACATATTTTTATACAGTACCTACACATTTTTAAGTATTCCATTCAAATGTTGGTCGATCCCCTTTTCCTTGTGGTCTCATGCTGGCGTCCAGCTGCCGGGCACGGCGGTGCTGGGCTCCGCAGCCCATGCAGATGCAGCCAGTCGCTCATCACAGCTGGAAAAGGGACCGGCGGAAAGTCAGTACGACACTGCATGCAAATATTGGGGCTTTCATTACAAAGGCACTGGTCTTTCTGCATTTCACCCCCCTCTAGGACTCCAGCGAGCACAAAAAGCAAGGGGGAAAGTCACACCCAAGGGCTGAATTCCCTCTGCTTCTCCATCTCTGTGACAGCCTTTGACAAAGAATTAATTCAGGGCCATTTTTCCCAATGAGCTTAAAACTTGGCGGGCCGTTGGGCCACGCTGGCAGGCAGGATTAGGCTCCGGCCCCAGTTCCTACGCATGCAGCATGTCTGATCCTGGCCTGTGTGATAGCAGTCGTGCCCGGCGCTCAGGTTGTGGTGCAGAGGGGCTGCTGGCACCAGTGCAAGGATGTATGTGACACAGCAAATGACTTGGCCCTGCTTCCTACCCCGGCAGGCACAGGCTCATCTGCACTGCGCGCTCCAAGCCCCTGGCGCCACCTTGTCCATACGGAGCATGGTGCGGGCAGGACCTGTCCTAGTGCAGCTGGGGAATGGGTGGGAACCGCTGGATAACCCATGAGCTGGGGCAGCGTGGAGGAGCGGTTGGGCTCCTCCTGCAAGTTCTGGTTCCACTGCCTGCAGGGCGAACAGAAAGGTGCCCTTCACGGTGGATTGGGCCACTTTCTTGCACCACCTGCCCAACTGCCCAGCTCTGGTCAGACTAAGCCCAACTCCTGGCACTGGTACAGGGGCCATCACTCGTTTCATCTGGTGACCTCCTGGCACCACAAGCTCCATATCCTGCTCCTCAGAGCAGCAGGACCCGCTGCCTGCCCAAACGCCGTTAACCCTTCGTGGCGCACGAAGCACGGGGACGGGCAGAAACGCCGCTCCCGGGCGCTCCCCGCGCTGCTCGCCAGGCTCCCGCGGGCTCCCGCGCGGGACTTAGGGGCGAGGACGGGCAGAGGCGGAGGGCAGCGCCGGCGGCCGCTCCCGCGCACACGGCAGCGGGCGGCGA
>VZSG01000082.1:375376-391414 GCA_013398315.1 Nothoprocta pentlandii
CACTTTTGGGGATGCGCGGGCGCCGCTGCTGCGGGAGCCGCTCGGACGAGCGCGGGAAGGGGCCGCGCTGCGCTCCCGACGGGAACCCGTCCCGGCGCGCCCGCGGACGGGCAGCGCGGGGCCGCGCGGCGCTGGCCTAGCGGCCCGGGGAAGGGATGGACGTGACCGCGCTGCTGCTGCTCCCGCTGCTGCTCCGGAGCGGATTTCGGTGGGATAGACGGGGTTGGGCTTTCGCCTGACGCCCCAGAGGCTGCTGCCCCGGCAGGCTCCGGCAATTAGCACAACAGTCTGACGTCGCCTGGACTTGGTCGCTCAACCCGTGACATTGATGAGGAGGGGAAGCAACTTTCTAGCTGCACACGCCGCCTGGCAGGAGCTCAGGCCACATTCTGGGTCTGTCACTAAAGCTGCAGTTTCACCGTTCAAATCCCAGGTGCTTTTGCCTGCCTTGCTCAGCACTGCCCATCCCTGCAAGTGACGGGTCGGGGTCGCTCACCAAGGACTGATGCTGAAACCTAAAGTATTTCCAGCGCAGAACAGGATCACAGCTAGCACAACTCTGTTTTATTTTCTCCCACCAATAGGTGGAAGAAAACATTTTCAATCCCTCCTGAGACAAAGAAATTTTCTTCTCCTGAATAGCTAGGAGCTAAGCAAGATAAAAGTAGGATTTAAACTTCTTTTGGTGCAGCATCAGAGTCCTAAGGCACTTGAGGATTTTTTTCACAATACAGACTGTTTTTTTCTCCCAATATGGGAGAAATTGTGTATTTAGTCGTTAAATGCAGACTCCCATTCTGTTTGCATGGATGAATAATTCTGCATTTCTAAAAAGTGATGGTCCTATTTTTAAGTAGGTGGGGTTTATAGGTACTAGGGTCCCAAGGTTTTTAGGTGCAGCAAAGTAATGTTACTGAATAGTGTAACTGCCACGAGGATCATCAGTTCTTAGTAATACTCATGCTATTTTACAAAGTCTAAACTACCTATAAATAATTAGTACACGAGGTAGATGCAAAGGATCTTCTTCCCTAGACTTGATTAGCTCTGTTCGACTTGATTAGCTCTGCTCACCTGCCGAAACTGTTCCGGGGTGCAAACTTCGAATGCGTTTAGCAAGAAACCCTCTCGGGAGCCCGAGCAGGAGCCGTCGCTGAGGGAGTTGGTGGCTCCGCGCGCTCCTCGCGCGCTCCCACTCGCCGGCGCGCGGGGCCCATGGTGACTTTGCCTCCCTCGCTCGTGTGCGGCGGCAGCGCGCGTTTCGTCCGGCGTTTGCTCTGCAAGAGAAATCGGCACTTGTTATTTCAGCGCGTCCCCTGCAGCCCGGCTGCTTCTCGGAAAGGGGCGGCAGGAAGGGCCGCCCTCGCGCAGTAAGTTTGGGCAGGGAGGAGGCTGCCGGGGCGCTCGCCGGGCGCGCCGCGGGATTTCCCTGCGCCCGGAGCCGCGCCGGGCTCGGGAGCGGCGCCGCTTCCGCGCGGGTGCCGCGGGCGCCCGCTCCGGCTGCGGGATTAGGAGGGTCCGCGGGGTCTGAGGGGCAGCGCCGGCCACCGGGAGGCAGATGCGTGCGCCGAAAGCCGCGCTTGCAGCCGGCTGCAGCGCGGGGATGCCCGGTGCGCCTGGCTGGCTGAGCGCGCGTGTGCGGCAGCCGCGGGGGCNAGCGCGGGCAGGAGCGGAGCCCCGCGGGGCCCGGGCCGCAGCGTCCTGCGCTCGGCGCCGCTGTCGCCCCTCGCGGGGGGTCCCCGGGAGCGGCGGCCGGGAAGGCGAATCCCGCTCCGGCAGCCGGCGGTCCCCTCGCCTGCAGGCAGGAAAGGTGTCGCGGACCCCACGGACCCTTTGACACCCCAGGGGCGAGACAGAGGCCGGAGAGCTACGAGGTGCGGAGCACGGGTCCCCACGCAGTAGTTTTTCCAGATTTGTTTGCTTCTTTTTACTTTGTAACGTCAAATGTACATGTGTTACTGGGAGAAAAAATCTGCTTTATTGCCCTGGGTATAACTAGCAGCATAGCGCTATGCTTTATAAACGTTATTCTAAACATTTTTTTGCAAAATAATTCAAATATATATCAGCCTTTAGCAATAGGCCGCGGGACTGTAGAGCGCCTAACGAGTGACTCTGCAAGAATAAATAGAATCGAGACAAATTGTGCAGCTCCGCTGGGCAGACCCCCAGCGCTCAGCATATGATCCTTAATGTGCCTTGGTCAATATCTCCCTGTGTATCAATGGAAGCTCATTAAAAGAAGATATTGCAGAAAACGGAGCCATGCCGTGTTAGTTCTTGCCAAAGCTTGACATTTTT
The DNA here is from genome assembly GCA_013398315.1 of Nothoprocta pentlandii. NCBI lineage: Eukaryota > Metazoa > Chordata > Aves > Tinamiformes > Tinamidae > Nothoprocta > Nothoprocta pentlandii. Next base: position 377,678 of record VZSG01000082.1, read on the forward strand.
AATACATTAATAATATGTCTGTAATGTAATGGAAAACTATTAATCAGAACTGGTTATATGCCAGAAATTTAAGCTATAATTGGCTGCTTCTTGTCAGGAATGTCTGTTGTACGGTTCTACATCTGCCTAATGCTCAGATGTCTTGCACTCCTCTGCACTTTTTCCTTGTCAAGTGCACTAAATTCGATCAATGTTATAGTCTATAATTCTGTGTAACGACCATCATTATGACTCTGGCTTACTTTAATGAGAATTCGTTATATGGGAAGTATTTTAGCACAGTGAGTTAAAAGAGCGACTTGCCTCACATTTTTCTAGTCCCATCCAGCCCCATTTATTTGTAGATCAGAGCCCCAGCAGTTATAAAAGGTTATGGATAACTGAAGAACGACCAACAAATATCTAATTTTGTCTGAATGTAAAGGCTTGTGGTTAAGATTAACTAAACCTAGTAACATCTTATTCCCATGTCATTTCTACATGACATTCACCTATTGTTTATTCCAACTAGGACCTAGTTGGAACTTGTCTTCTCCAATACAGAGCATGCCTTGATTTGTCACAATAAATTTAAAACAATTTCCAGGTTTTGAGTGAAGTTAGGGGATTCTTTTTTAACAGAGCACTTGCTTCTCTTTTGGATTATGACTATTCTATTTCCATTGTGTGGGGTTTTTTCCTTCCCAAATAATATATTAGAAAGGACTAGAGAGGAAAAGTGTTATGTGTCCCTAGAAGAACACTGAAGATGGTCTCTGAATTCCGAGGTAATAAGTTAATATTGCCACTGAGAAAGGAAAAGAATGTAAGGTTGTTAATAAAGCTATGGTAGTACTCAATGCAATTCTTAAAATTTAGCTTTTGATATTTCTGCTTTTGCTTCAAATTCAGATTTGAAGCTTAAATTTGAGCTAATTGAGTTCTATTACTGCCTGAAATTCAGATATTCTGTACATATTCTGATAGAATATATCACAGTTGTATGGTAACATTTGATAAAATGAATATAATGGAAAATTGCATTTACGTCCATACGGCAATTATTGTAAATTACTTTGCTATGGAAACACAATTCAACCATCTGTTGGCATTTCGTAGTGTCTGTAGTTTAGTTGGGTTTAAGATGGTGCATTCTTTAAATATAGGGAGGCAGTTTGGGAAGGGCTTTGAGGAGAAGTTTTGCTCTCTCTTGAAAGCGCCTGTCGCCAAAGCACCCTATTAGGGAGCTCACCCAGTTGCATAGACTTTCTTACAGATACAGTACAGTATGTATATGCTATACATACTTTTTTCCGCTTTTCTGCAGTATAGGAAGGAATTTAAAACTTGAGACAAACTGAGCTCCTGCCTGTGGTGCCTTGCTGCTGTTTCTGAGCATTCGTGGGGATTTTAGGAGAGAGGGGAAGTGCAGGAGCATGGGGGCCCGGGGATGAGCTCCCCCCTGCAGCCCTGGCTCCGCCCGTGCGTGTCCAGGGAACTCACTCAGGCTCTGCACTTTCCCCCTCTGTGCCTGCATTTTTACCACTGCCTTTCAGCGTATATGGGTATTTTAAATCATTGGGAAAACATCCTACGATTTTATACCTACAGTAATATAATTGAGGGGTTATAAAGTGAAGGGATCTTGGTTGCTTTTTAATGAGAGGATAAAATAAACCTTGAGTACGCGTGTAATAGCTGCCCTCTCCCCATGCCTACGAAGATGTGGCACCCCTGTTGAAAGAGGCAAGTGTCCTTACAGGCAAGTGCAAACGCATCAGCTCTTACCTTCCTCAGAATCAGACTAGCAAACAGGGAGCAAAGCTGTCCCGGGGCTCATCACTACCTTCTCATCCTCCCCGCAAAAGCCCAAGGAAGGGCTACGGCCTGTGGGGGGCCCTGGGGTCCCTGCCAAGTGACAGGGACCGATACTGCTCTCTCTGTGACTTTAATGGCAGAGCCTTCCCCCCACCGGTCCCCTGTAAGGGTTTGTTTCCCTGCTGCCCCACTTGCCAGCTGAGGTGATGTGAGAAACGTTTAAGCCCTGTGGTTTGCTCCCTGCTTTTGCCAGGATGGAATTACAATTTTGGGAACAGAACACGCAACTCACCTAGGACGTTACAAATCTGGATTTTTGCGCTTTTTTTTTTTTTTTTTCTTAATGGAGTTAAGTTCTTCGTGCTGGAACACTTTTCATTGTGACTGAGTTTGGTGATTTGTTCATTCTAGCACAGCACCCATGCCAAAGGTTACCCACGCTATACCAATCCGCGTTCTGTGGCATCAAACCTCCAAAACGTCAGCATGCCGTATATATTTTGTGATGCATTGATCTTTGAACGATAACTCCTACTCTTTTTGTGTTTCTGAAAGGGTGCTGGTGCCAGAAGAAAAGCATGATTGATGGGAAAAAGACACTGGCCGGCAGACACTCGTCCCTTTGCTTCGGATGCTGATTTATCAGCGCGTCTGGGCGTCCCCCGTGAGCCGCCACCACGGAGGATCACTCAGGGTTATCTGAAGACCTGCAGCTTCTTGAGCTGTTATCTGCCCCTGGACACGTGGTACAAGAAGCCCTGCTAGATAAGTTGTAAGAGAAAGGACAAGCTGCACATTGCTGTGAAGGGCCGTTGTTTGGGGATTGTGGCTTCTACCAAAGTCTTCAACGCAGTAAAACAAGCACCGTATTGTAATGCTTCGCGTTTGAGTTGGAACCCGTTTTACAAAATATATACGTGTACATACATGCGTAACCTATAGACTGCACGTACGCCAGTACTGAGTATACTTACAAAGGTGACACAAAAGGATTTAGAGATGTATTTATCAAGATTCCTGTCACTTCACGCCCTCTGGGTTACCGTGTCTTCGGTGATGCAGCATTATCCTTCCGTGTGGGGCCATTACGATGTGTGCAAGACTCAGATTTATACGGAGGAAGGGAAAGTTTGGGATTACATGGCCTGCCAGCCGGAAGCCAGAGACATGATCAAATACGTCAAAGTGACTCTGGATCCGCCAGACATAACGTGCGGGGATCCCCCAGAGACCTTCTGTGCAATGGTAAGGCAAAAGCTTCTCCCTGGCCATTACTGGCAGAGAGATTTTTGGGATAAGATGGCTGCAAAGCAGAAGTTCTTTTGATTCAGATATAAATATCTAAGAAAGCAATCCACTTTACCTTGCAAATGTGAAAGAGCTCTGCTACATGAAAGAGTAAGTGTTTAATAAGGCAGTGCATTAAGCTGGGCAATGGGATGTTCTTCCCTTTGGACCTAGTCTGACTTCAATGTCTTTCTGGTCAAATTTAATGCCTTAAGAGAAAGCAGCACGAAGTTCCTACTTGGCTAATCCTTAACTGGGCTGTGTTTGTTTGGATCCCAAGGATCATACAAGACTTGAGTGAGCTGGTTCTGGTCAGCTGATAGGGCCCTGGTCCCCTATAATTTAGCATTACTTCCCAAGAGCAGAGTGTTGCTAGAAACTCAGGCTGCAAAAGCTTCCAGAGTGGCAGGGGTGGCCGGGCTGGTGGCAGATCATGTTGCAAGAGGTCACTACGAGAGGCTTAACATTGGCAAATGTTTTTTTTTTTCCTTGCAAAATATGGAAATTCTTTTTATTTGGCCACTGAATATTTATTTATGGAAAATACTGAATGAAAGTATAGTATTCCTTGATTAGGAAATGTGGTTTGAGATGTAAAATATGTATTTGTGTCTATGATACTGCACTATTAAAGCATAAGAAATTTACTTCACATTAGCTAGATAATTGAGGTTTGAAAAATTGATGAGTTCTGGCAAGTGAGGTCACTGTAACTGAATGCAGCCTGCAAGGTGGTGGCTTGCCTGTAGCAGAATCGTTGTCGCTGTGTGGCAGAGTCTTCCCAGGGAGGAAATCTGCTTCCCAACCATTCCCAACCACTCGCACTGTGTAAGGAGCTCAGGTGCAGCCACACGTGCCCTTGGGACACGGCTGCTTCCCACACACCTTATGGTGGGAGCCACACAAGGAATGGGAGGGCTCCGGGAATGAATTACATTCCTGGTGAACCTCTGGCTGCACCACTTGCTCTCTGCCCACTAATCCATCTCTTCTGACACTGCTTTGACATCCGAAACCTCTGAACAGCTTCAAGCAGCCACTGCTTAAAAATAAATAAATGCAACATGCCTGGCATAATAGGGTCATTTTTTTTCTCTTTATCTTAAAGGGTATTTTCTCTGTCAAAATTACAAGAAATGTGGTTCAGCCCTGGACCAGTGACAGGGCGATGTCTAGTAACTCTTGTCATGCAGCCAACACAAGTAGTTGAAGGAATCATTTTAGTGCAGACCACAGCCCAACAAACTTGTTTCTGCTTTTTACTGCAGATAGACTAGGACAGCATGTCTTATTTTAAGTCATTTTCAAAGTTTCTAAGTGCATTGGCTATCAGGCTCCTCTCGTCTTAGAACAGATAGCAGATTTCATAAAAATATCTTTTTTATAGTATTAAAAATGTTGCTGAAATGTTACTGTAAATGTTTGACCTAGCAGGATCCTTGATGCTATGATGGATTATGAAAGTTTGCTCAGGAATCATCTGAGGTGACAAATGCAACTTACTTGCACTTTAAACCCTGGCAATTGCAAAGGCCAACAGAAACCTGGCAGGAAGGATAGGAAAAGGGAAAGAGCAAGAGAGCACACAATGAAATGCAGTAATTAATGGGATGAATTTAGGAAGACCAACTCCTGCAGAGTCTGAGGAATGGCTCTATTTGCTTTGAGTATGGATCCATGTTGTACAAATACAACATATGCATTGGTAATCGCTTGACTGACTTGAAACATGAGGAAAAGTACAGAAATACTTGCAGTTCCTGAGGTATTGCAGCTCCTTGAGCTTTCAAGTACGTATATGCTAGAGCGCCCTGCAGGGCATTCTTATGCAGACTTTTTTTCTTTGACTTTCATGTCTTTGAAAAGGGAATTTTCAGCATGAAGAGGAACTCTATAGCCCCCCTCATTCCTAGCCCCGCTTCATGTCCAGCTCTACTTTATGTACACAGAGAAATTGCACAAGCAGATTTCATCAAAATGCAGCTTATACATATATTGGTAGGGCTGAGCCTTTGGCGTTTCCCAGTGAGATCTTTTACTTTTGCCTTCATTTTTAGTTTTGGAAAATGAGTTAAGGGAATAAATAGCACTGTCAGTACAGGTGGATGGCAGAAAAGAATACATTCCTATCAGATACGTTCTTGCTATTAAAAAAAAGTCCTGAACTTGATATGGCAGAGACTCAAGGGTTGTTTTTTGGCACAGCAATGCACCAAGCAGACTTAAAAATAGTACTTTGTTTTTATTATTATGAATATCGAGTATTAACATCCTAAGCTCGTGCATTAGTTTTCTGACTGTTTTTCTGATCAGCTTAATGCTCAACTGCCTCCAGTTAATTCCTTGGAGGAAACCTGGGTCCTTTCAAGTACTCCAAGAAAAAGGAACTGTACTAAAAGCAAGCCTGCTTCTGCAGGAGCAAGAGCTGGTTGCAGTTCCCCGTTTGGACCCTCTCTCAGCAAGCCTTAGTAATGCTCTGTTCACCTGTGCCGCACACAGTCTGTGTGATGAGTTTGCGTCAGTCCTCAGCCTGATGCAGACCACGTCACAACAAGTGCACGCAGACCCTCCTGAGAGATTAGAGGAAAATCTAAAGAAAAGAGTTCTGTGACATGGGACATGATAGTAGTCTTCAGTAACATACTGTCCTCCAGGAAAAGGAGAGAAGGATTCAGGATGCGTGGTGCTGCTGCCAGGACTCGCAGGGTTGTGGTGCATGGGGAGCAGGAGGTTACGGTAAAATTGCCCTCCTACATAGCTCAACATGCTCCCCGTGCAATTAAATGTTCTTACAATTCTATTTTGGATTTTTTTTTCATTTTCTTTTTGCTCCGTGAGCCCGTGTAGTTGAGAGACCCAAATAACAAGGTTCTGCACATGCAGATTTGTCACGAGATGCGAAGGCAGCCTCTGAACGCGGCGCGTGGCAGCTCCTCATTCACAGGCACCTGCGGGTGATCCCTGCAGGCCGCCACTCACAGGGATTTGGGGAGCAGGAGGCAGGAACACTACCCCACAATTGCTTTTAAGCCATCTGGTTGTGGGATAACTTCCTAGTTAATAGTGACATTCCTTATTAACAGCTATTGAGGTTATTCAGAAACCTCAAGCCCCGGGAGACCTACAATTATGTGAGGCTCTCAGCTTGTATTTAAAACATCATCTCTATTTTCTTAGCCCTTCTAGTTACAGAGAAAAGTTTGAAAATGAAAAGCTCAGAGAGCAGAAGCTGCATAAATAGCACCCAGCCCAGTCATTATTCGTTTAAAATCTCATCCTTTTTAAGTCACAGTTTCTGGGCCTTGCGAAGGGGTTTTGGTTGAAAGGAGAGAAACAATAAAAAGCCTATAAACACATGAACTGCCCAGACTGGTTACACTCCCCTTTGAGCCATGGTGGTGCCTGTACCTCTTAGGGAGGCCTAACAGCTGATGAATTTTTTTTTTTTTTTTAATTTTTCTTTTTGTTTACAAGATTTCATACAGTTTAATTCTTCATGACTGTGACCAACTTTTACCTCACAAAAATATCTTACAGGTAACTTGAGATTTTCCTAGGTTTAAAAACTTGGTGGACTGTGCCCCTTTTGTGAGCCTGGCTGATTTGCCAAGACGTAGCCCTTTGCATTTGAGCCTTACTCGACATTAATATTTAAACTCCCTGCAAACTCGCAGCCAGGAGACTCCTAGTGGCTCTCGCTGCAATTTGCAAAGTGGAGCGGGATTGATGTGCTGTTTACAGCTGAAAGGGCCACACGTAAGTATGGTTTTCTGCTCCTGTTTAGGCAAACCTAGCTATCATAACACAATCCAACATCCCCGGGGTGTGAAAATGATAAAATTATCGGCAATTATCTGCTGCCTGCAGCTGATTTTGCTGCTAGGTTGCACAGAAGCGGGGAGGCTGCAGGCAGAAGCCGTGCGCAGTTGTACGGTTTATAGAGCAGAAGTGCTGATGGCAGGAGAAATGTGAGCCCTCGAGTGCTACTCTGTATTTCATAGCCAATCAAAACTAAATTAAGAAACAAAGATTATTAAAAAGTCTTCTGTGCGTGTAATTCTGGCATAATATTATGAGGTGGACATTAAGTGTTTCCCTCTGAGACTTTCAGCATCATTAATATAGCATTCCTTTAATTACAAGTAGGCTTGTATTTCTCAAAAAAAGGGAAAATACTCTGCAGGGTAGTTAGTGGTACCATTATTTTGTTTACTGAATTAAGTAAAAGGTATTCTTTGAAGCAACCTACAAATCACAATGTGGAATGTTTGGAAACACCCAACACATGACTATGTGCTTGGGTGAGACATTGTAACACAGTGCTGACAGATCCTACTATAAGATACTGAAAAGGAAAAGCTTTTTCTTTTATTGGCTAAATACAGATGCGCAGTTCTTAATTTTAGTTTAGTCTGTGCAGGCTCAAGTAGCATGAGTAGAATGGAAACATGGAGTTAAGATGAGCTTATTACTGCCTTGGTTAGGGGGGATTTTCACAGCTGCTCATTTAAAGACAATGTGCACACCTGGAAGTTCTTACAGCCGTTATATAGCCCGGATTCATCTACTTGGTGTTCTTTCGAGGATATTTAATAAAAAAGAATCCCTTCATTGGTGTTGAAAGGGAACCTTACCTTTCAGAGACGAGGATTTGTATTTTGGCATTTCCTCTGAGGTCAGGGTTATTGCGGTTCATGTTCAGCCCTCCCACCACTCCTTCCCTGCCTGCTTCCTTCCACAGCCCCCATCAGCTAGGCCCAAAGAGGACATCCTACCTGTGCCTTTCGTAGTGGTATCTGTGGAGAAGGGTCACAGCCTCTCTGTCCCTCGGACATCTTAGCAAAGGAGTTCCTAAATTTCCTAAAAGAGAAAAAAGATATATTATATATATACACACACACACACACACACACACACACTTAATAGCAGCAGGGAAAAATGTCTTGCTAGAATCTAAATGTTAATATCTTTTCAGAAGTCAAAACTAAACATTGCAGGAAAACTAGATTTGCATTTTATTCATTATCACACATGAAGATGGTGTAGTAAATCATCAATTCTGTCCAGTTGCCTTTTTCCCCTCTCAGTTTCGTGTCGGAAACATGTTTTCAAGCCTTAAGCGAAGCAAAAGTGTGCCTGCAAAGTACTTAAGATGTTAAAAATATTTGTGGGGAAAACAAGGTTTCTGAACAAACTTCACAGGGTTTTGTTTATTTTCAGTTGCAAGGTTTTAAGGCGCATATCGCAACAAGGTAAAAGTGCAAAGATTCTTATCATTCTAACAAGGTGCATATTTTATAAATAGAGCTTATAGAAACTGTTTAACTATTGCCTTTAACACCATCCTTATTCCATTTCATAATTCCCCTCCCTGTATTTTTCCATTTTCTCCTCCCTGCATTTCTCAAGTTAGCTGAGATTATTAAGCATTTGTAGTCAACAGAGTGCTCAATAAATGATTATCATAATAATAGGCGGGCTAAGGCAGCAAGGAATTTTAATAGGGCATGTGAAATTTCACCAGAAAGAGCAATTATTTCAGCTCTTTACCACCTGGTAACACCTATGTACCATCCCACAGCTGAAGGAACCACAGCTGGGGCACGTAGCTGGTATTTGCTGGCCATTGACCACCATGGCAAGCTCAGTGTTTCCCCTGACCCGCTTTGCCAACCTGCTGCAGCGAGCAGCGAGTTTGCTGCTCAGCCACTTGCCACCTGCCCATGTGACGTTTCCGGCGGGTAATTCCCAGTGGTGGGATCGGGGAAGCAGCCGGCGCTGCTCAGCCAGGGGCTGCAGCCCGGGGCAGCGGGGCGGGCAGCAGCAGCAGTGAGTGCTGCAGCTGGCACGGCAGTTTGGGCACCACGCGCCGCTCCCGCCAGCGGCTCCAGGCTGTGCGGCTCCGCACGCACTTCCTGCCGGTTGCTCCTTAGGGATTTGCCCTGTTTAATGCACCCTAAACACAGTTCAGGGAAGCAGCATCCCCATCACTACCTGGACTCCCTAAACCTCAGAACAGCGCAGAGCCCCTGGAAAGCAAGGCGAGTTCCCGGGGCGCTTGTGCACGCTCAGCCGCGCGTCTCAGCGGCGGGCAAAGGCAGAGGAGAGCTGCACAAACCCCCTCTGCTGCCAAGAAAAGCGCCCTCGTTAGCATGCTCGCCCAGACTGCCTTAACACTTGAGTCGATTTCCCAATAATGTTCTTAACGTTCACATTTTCATGTTATTTATGAAGCAGGTAGGCCAGGATGCAGCCCCGGGTCCCCCTTGCAGATATTCAGGAACACAGCACTGTGCCAGAGCGTTCAAGGGAAAAATACCTGTACAGCCTCGGATAATAAGAGCTATCCTGTTCCTTCTGCTTTCTCCCATAGAGCGACGATGGAGAAATACAAACAAGCAGCAGCAGTCCCTGTTGACAGAGTATGGAAATTATCCATCTCTTTATGCAAGGAAGAAAGCCCGTAATTTGTTTTGATTCACAGAGTTTAGAAAATGCCGAATTTGGAGGAGCTGCCACATTTTAGTATGAGCACCAACTGCCGCCTTTTTTTTTAAGTGATACTAATGCCAAAGCTGAGATTTCTGATATATAAAAATTAAGAAAATAAAAGCACTTATACTTCAAGCCATCTCAAGAGTAGCTGAAGACAGGTAGTGAATCTATTAAGCTAAATGTTTCCTGCCTTTGCTCAGGACATGGAAATACTGGCTGCACCCTGGAAAGTTAAAAATAATCCTAGATGCTGTTCAGGTCATGGACTGATGAGGCCAAAGCACCTTTGTACATTAGACCATTAATCTCACTAAATAGGAAGGTAATTCTCTACCTGATTTACGTGTAGCTGTGGAAGTTGGTGTTGCCACAGGTCATTTGCAGTGACACAGCACTGATACAGAAATACAAACGTAGGAAGGGGCGTGAAGATCCTTGGCATTGGGCAAGCCTGTTAATATGCAGAAGTGCTTTCTCGTCGCCTTGACGCTTGCTAGACCTTATTTGTTTCTCATCCTCTTAATTCTTCAGGCAGATTGTTGGTACAGAATTTAGAAACAAAAAAGGGAGGAAAAGAGAGAAAAGGGTGAAAATGAGCTATATTTATTACAAGCAAGAAATTGTACTATACTAGAGATATTTTAAGGCAAGCTTCAGTCCACAGAATTTTTATAGCCAAGCGCCTAAAGTAAAACCTTTAGAAGAGGACATCATTATGAGAGGAGCATTTTCTTACATGTGCATACTGCAGCTTTCCAGCATCCTGGTGCATTTTAGCTTTTTATCTGCAGAACTGTCGGGACCCATCATTTTAACTCATCAATTTGATTTTTAGCGTCTACACCTGCTCATGAGGCTCTTTCCTCCAGTGGGAACCAGAAACAGAGCTGCTTGTGGGTGACATTTACGAATGACTGGGAAAAAAAAATAGGAAGCACAAACAACTGCAAAAGAGCTCTCGTCTTTTAAAAACCACCATGTGCACAGCTATAGGAAAGGCATGGGATGTAATTTTCTATCTGCTTAGACAATTCTTTCTACACGTTCTAGTTTCTCCATCTATTTTTATCCCAGCCTCGCAGACACTAGTGCCTCATGGCTTCCTTGACCATATGGATGCGCCAAGCAGTAGGAATACTGCAGGGATAGCCTGCAGGAGCATCCTAGCAAGGTGCCTCTCTTGCAAGACTGTGCACAAAACCTACAGAAATGTTAACTAATGGGCATGAGGGGTTGATGCGAGGGGGTGCTTTTACCTAAGCCAGCTTTCCTGTTAGAAGCAGTTGCACCAAAGCTCCTTCATTTCCCATCTTTCCATTTATAAAAGATCTTTTCTTTCCTCATTCTATCAGTGCTTGGTTGTAGACTGCTGCACCCTTCTGAGCTTCCAAGCAAGGCAGAGTGTCTTTGGTGGCAGGACAGGGTTGGCTGGTGCCTCTGGCTCTTGGGTGCACTTGCAGGCATCTCCTGGGCAGGAATGCTCAGCAGGTTTTAGACTCCTAACTGCAAAGTGCTTGCCATACATATCAGGGTTTGCATATTAAAATATATTACTTTACCTTTATGCATGTCATGGCTTGTTTGTAAATTATTTAACAGGACAGTAGGATCCATTATTGACTGATCTTCCCATATTTCCCTATAATTGCAACATCACCAATAGCAGCACTCAGCACTAACTTAACTGTCATCATTTTTTAAACTCCCTGTTTTATAGGTTTAAGAATAAGACTCAGAACAGGAGTACATAGTTTCCTTTTTTGTTAATTAAAAAAGAAAAGCACTGTGCAAAATATGCCCTTTCTAACACTAAGCAATGGATAAATGGTTGTTGTTCAAAAAATCTTAGGATTTTGAAGCCTTCACCCCTCTCTTTCTTTTTTTGGAAAACACAGATGCACATGTTTGTTTCTCCTCCTTCTGCTAGTTTTGGAACTGGACGCCCTTCCTTTGGCAAAGGGGAAATAGAAATTTCCGAGCTCTGTGTGAGCTGCTTCCTGTGGTGCCAGCTGGGCACTCAGACCGTCCGCACCGGCGGAACCGTCGCCGCTTCTGCTTTGCTGGAGCGCGGGAAGACGCGGCGGAGCAAAGACGGAGGTTAAAGGCCCGGGGCTGGGTGGGCAGCGAGGCTGTCTGCAGGAGACACCGGCCCCAGGCGTCCAGCCCTGCTGAAACAGAGGCTCTCAAAAACGATGGAGGTGGAAGGAAAGGCAGAGCGAGGGGGAAACACGGAGTGGACCTTAGGCAGATACTGATTCTGAAGTCCTAAGATGAAAGGCTTCAGCAGCAGGATAGAGGCCTGCACTGAAACGCTGTTTGCTTTGTGAAAACTCCCTTGCAGCGCTGCTTTTCCGGGGCACGAGCTCCAAGGAAGTAAATATATTGCAGGAGCACAGAGAGAGCGGGCAGGGCCTTCTATTAGGCAGCATTCGACTCTTTTGATCAATAACAATCTGACTGAGAGTTTGGAGTAAATGTCATTCTGGTGATTATATCTTGTCAAGTACCCAGGAGTGGTAATAGATGGGTTTGGAATTACAAGACTTTTGCATAAGATCAGGAAAAAATTAAAAATAAGAGACAAATCAGGCAACAGAAGGACAAGGCTGAGGCTAACCTCGGCCTCGGCGAGGTTTCAGTCCCCTCCTCAGGGTCAGCGGGGCTGCTCCAGCTAACTCTGCTGTCAGCAGCTGCGTCTCCTGACAGGCCAGTTCCCCCGAGAGACTCGCAGGGGCTGCGTACCAGCAATTAATCCCTGTCACAGGGATGGACGGCATCTGTGATGACCTATTCAGCGTGTGTTTTATGGCGCTGCCTCACGCGAGCGGCTATAAACTACCGCCACATAAAGCCCCGCGGCAGCTGCTGTTTGCTGGCGGCCCCCAGCCCGCGTCCAAGGACTGAGGCCTCCCAGAGAGGAGTGGGGGCATCACAAGGGCAAAGCTGAGGAAGCTGTTGCTGTCCCTGGCTTTACTTCATAGCGGAATTTGGTTTGTTCATAATTAGGAACTGCCTAAGATTTAAGGGCAGAACACAGTTATTGTTACAGCGAAGCAATAATTATTTTGAAGCACCTTCGGAATGCGGCTTTTCACCAGTGATCTGATCCCTCACCTTCTACTGAGAACTGTGTGTCAATACCTGCCGTGCAGAAGGGCTAGTACCAAAGAGCAGGGCACCAGAGCTGCTCCCTTGAAGCTGCAGTAGCCGCCTGCAAGATAATGTCCATCTTCACACACACGGAATCACACATAGGATGGCTGGGGTTGGAAGGGACCTGTGGAGAACATCTAGTCCAACCCCCTGCTCCAGCAGGGACACCCAGAGCACAGGGCGGTATGCAGGTGGGTTTGGAAGATCCTCCAGAGAAGGAGATTCCACAACCTACCTGGGCAGCTTCACATGGAGATGGAACTGCATGTGTTTCAACTTACACTCATTGCCCCTTGTCCTATCACTGGCCACCACCGAGAAGAGCTTGGCCCCTTTCTCTGCCATAACCGGCTCTGCAAGGGACACGGGGACGTGCCCAGACGTGCCCCTGTGCTGCTGCACATGGCGCCTCTCAGCACAGGGACACGGAGCCCTCCCAGGGCCCTGGATGTCCAAGGATTTGCCCACAAATATTCTAGGCTGCAGGAGAAAGCAGCTTTTCCCATGTAAGAAGCACTCAGAATCCAACAGTACTGTCCAAGGGACCTTGTTAAAAGACACTATTTTGCCCATAAATACATCAGAAATAAAATTTATAATCGAACCTACACTGCTTCTGTATCCAATAATATTAATCGGTGCTTACACCACACACTGCATCTCTGCTTTTACCACCTGCTTCAAAGGCCTCAACCGACCAGGTGGTTAGGGATAATGGTGGGTTTTTACTTTTTTTTTGTTGTTGTTGGTTTTTTTTTCATTTTTTTCCTTTTTTAAATATCATTTATCGTTTTCTGCCCTGATGTTTGTACTATCTTTCACACAAAAATGATACAGAAAGTAAATGCGTAGCACAATATGGGAAAACTCTACAAACAACATACAGATCTCTACAGATCTACAGTATCTCTGGCTCTCCATCCTGCTCTACGTCCAGCAAGACCTGCAACCACAGGAAAGAGCTGGTTTCCATTTTGCTCTATCTTTTTTCCCTCCATAAAAGAC